>CM033464.1:7045212-7090212 GCA_019425755.1 Amaranthus cruentus
TATTCTAATGTGGCATAGCTATGATTTTCCCCACATTTTTTCCTTTCTCCTAATTTTCCTCTTTCTCTTTCAATCTCAAATTGATGTTTTTTCAAACACTTTTGTAAACATAATTATGATGAATGGCAATTTCTTCCTCCATTTTATCTCCTACACAGTGACCCATCCATGGATTCCCCTCATATGTCTTCATGGATGCTTTTTGCTGTCGAATATATATATATATATGAAGAATATAATAAAAAGGTGTTCAAAATGAGAATGGTAAGAAAGATTCTAGAACCTTGATTTCACTACTGTTTACTTAAACCTTGATTAAATTTGACTGCCAATATATGATTTTTCTTACTGTTTCTTAATTGGGTTTTGTTGAACGATGATGACATTTTTTTTGGGGCTTTATTGCAATGGTCTTTCGTGCATTAAATTAGTGAAATTATGATTTGGTTTTTTTATAGGATTGGTTTTATTGCAATGGCTTGAGAGGGCTGCAAGGTTGTTATAGTAATGTCAAAGTGGTGCTGTCGAGCTCCTGTTGGTACGTAGCTATTGGAGTGGGTTGCTTGTTGATCAACTGATAGCTTCTGTCGAACATTGTTGTTGTGACTAGATGTTGTGCAGGAGATTGATTGTTTTTGGCACGTAATTTGGTCGTATGATAATGCTCATGTCTTTTAACACACAACTTCTTGCACCATTTCATTCTTCAGTTAATGTCTGCTGCTTGTGTAATAAGATTTTCTGATGCGTGTGCTATGTGCAAAATAGAGGTGTTCAACGACCCAGTTAGGCCGGATCGTGTCAAAATTTAAATGGACGGATATGTGGCGGGTCATGTGAAATGTTAAATGAGTTGGGGCGGGTCAATGCCCGTTTAAATCTGGCCCACTTTAAGCCGTTTTTAAAAATTCATAAAATAAATTTTTTTTACCCGTTAGGTCGACCAACCTATGTATTTAATAACATCATATAAAAATAGTAAAAAAAAAGAGGTAAAAAATTGTTCGCAAACACTTTCTATAAGTGTCCGACCTAGCTTGGCCCGACTCTTTACATCATGGCTCGTTGTTTGAGATCTGAACAAATTGTAAGCTTTAGTTGTTTAAGATCTCTTTTGATTCTTTTAGTACAATGTTTGTTGGGTTCTTTTGTTTTAGATTGTTCCTATTATTCTGAGCACTATAAAAATTCAACGTGATAGCTATGCTTCTTACGTTGGGCATCACCCCATGCTTGCCTACTTTGTTATCACAAAAAAAGAATCCATTAGAAGAGAGCGCTGCAACTTCATGCAGGTTTTTGTTTTGCACGTTGTATAAACTTATCATTTGTTTTCTTCTGTCATGCTTTGTATTCAGTCTACGATTAGCATTTGTTGTGCTTGAAAGCTATTGGATTGCATTTGTACTCAGTCTTCCATGTCTTAAAAATAGAAGGTTGATTCCAAATACACTATTGTAGTTATGCATATTATTTTAGCGGTCCACTAATTATTCATATATATATATATATATATATATATATATATATATATATATATATATATATATATATATATATATATATATATATATATATATATATATATATATATATATATATATATATATATATATGGAAATCGACTACTACAAGCGAACACAATGTAAGGTCATTATTTCGAAACGCAACTCTATGCTTATGCAAAATAAGAAAACGATCTTGATCAATCGAAAGATAGGTTACTGCAATTAATTCAGAATTATTTTGCTAATTTAATTTCTAAATTTTGTAACTTTCCTTTTGATTTGTGGCTTTTTATTTAAGTATTCATGTATTCAATGTATAATTTCAAAGATGAGAAGCTATTACTTCAGAATCCTCATCCACTCTAGAGTCTGGACATGGAATCTATCTTGTGGCTTTCTTCTTGTGAGTAGTTTTTAAAATGGCACGCAAAGCCTTTTGCTAAATATAGCACACCTTATTTTTTCATGATGATGAATATGTTATATTAGTGAATGGGTAGGGATTTTCCTTGCCATGAAATTGAAAAAAAAGAGGAATGTGTTTTTTTTTTAAAAAAAATAATTTTGTATTCACTTACATGAAAACCTATCTTAATAAGTACAAGAATTTTTGGGTGTTGCTGGTTGCAGTTCATTTGTTATATGTTTTACTTTACCTTTCAGTTTCTGAGTTGTATGTTGTTTTCTACTTTTCTAATAAACTCTTAATGAACTTCTACATTTTTGGATTTTCAGTACCGTTGAAGCATAGAATCGGAGCGTCCAATCCACAGCAAAAGCTGGTTTTGAATTGTTCTTAAACTAGCCTATGAATTATTTCTATGGTGTGACCATTAACGGTTTGGAAAATTTTATGGTTTTGTTATTCTGAAAACTACTGAATGTAGTCACTTGAATCTTCAGAGAACATAAATCGTTTTGAACGCACTACTCTTCCAATTTTCATCCTTTATAGGTTTAGCAAGCAAGGTATTTGCGTTATAGATTAAAATCTATCTTTTGATATTGTTTGGGAGTATAATCATCGATGGTCGCATTTGAGCGGTATTGCAATTCGAAGTTATGCAAATTGAAGTGCTAGCTTTTAGAATTACATTGACAAGCTGTTATTCCTTTTACACTTCCCATTGTTATTTGTTGTCTGGGCAAGATGGAACCATAAGACCTTAGATTAATGGTCGGTAATTCTTAAGTACGTGGTTCCTTACTTTTTCTATTAGCAATGAGTTGGTATAGGATTGATGAACGATTGTTGTCAAAATGGTAAGCGGCTTTGGTTGTTAACTATCTATAGGATTGATAGTACTTTATACTTTTAGATAACATGAGAGATTATTAGATGCCATTGTAACTGGATGTAGTACAATATGATAAAGATTAATTACTCACTTTAAACTTGTTGAAGTGCCCATGTGTTACCCACATGTGAGTTGTCCCACATCGGAGAAAGAGAAGAGTATGCATCACTTTATATACTCAAGGAGTAACTCCTACTATTAGCAATTGGTTTTAGTAGTGAACCTTCTTTGGGTTTATGAGTGGACTACTTCTTCTCCTCCTTATTTGGGTTGCCCAAGCCCATTTTCTAAATCCTATCAAAACTAAATTTTGAACTTTAAAAGTGTTTGTTGGGGGACCACGTGCGTAGAACGCGACCCCACAACTAGTATGTAAAGTATTGATTAGAACATGCAATCTTTGATGGTGTTATCAAGATTAACTTTAATGGTGCGTGTGGCGGCAGCAAAGGGGAGAAGATTGGTTTGAGTTTTGTAGCTCGTGACCATTTTGAGAAGTTACTGTTGGTTGGGTCGAGGACGATCTCTTTGGATGGTTCTGCAGAAGACTCAGAAATTCGTGCTTTGTGCTGGGCGTTGTCCGTTGCAAGAGAGCAAGGATGGGAGCATGTTATATTGGAAGGGGACTGTCAAGATATTATCGCAGCAGTGAGCCGCAAGAAGCAGGGTAGCTTCCATGTCCAAGTAGTGGTCGACAATTGTATTTTGTGTAGCAAATCTTTTCAGTCTTGTTCTTTTATGTTTTGCTTTAGAGAGTGCAATAGTGTCGCTCATGGGTCGTTGCTAGTTTTTGTAACGAGGTATGGGTGCATAATGCCCCTACATGGCTAAAGGATGCTCTATATTCTAATTCATTTTTATCCGAGTGTTAGAGTTCCTTTCATTTCAAAAAAAAGAACATGCAATCTTTTTAACAACTATAAATGCGATTATAAATATTCAAATAAGCTCATATCAAACTTGATTATATAATGTATAATGACAAATTTTGCAATCGCTAATATCATTTGAAACAAATATATATATATATATATATATATATATATATATATATATATATATATATATATATATATATATATATATATATATATATATATATATATATATATATATATATATATTGTTTCGAGTGTTGTTTTGGAGCTCGAAAATTCATTTTATTGATAGAAATATTGATTTATCTAGGTATTCAATGTCTCAATCCAATTTATTTGGATACACAAATAAATTGAGTCCGGACTCAAACCGTTAAAATAGGTACCGAATAAAGGTGAAAAAGGGAAGATTCAAATGGACACCCATGCCGTGGCCCATGAGCATACCATCAACCGTGCCTATAAAAAAAGCTAAAGGTGGAATGTAGGTCAAAAATCTCATTAGTTTAAGAATGAGGCTGGGGGAGTCTTCTTTTGGGAGTTCTCGAGGACCGTTTGCCACTCTCCTTCCATGACCACTTCACGGTGGCCATTAAAGCCGGTGATTTCTTCTACAACCAAACGGCCCTCAAACAAAAGGAAAAATAAATGAATAAATAAAAATCTCAGATCTTTTCTGTTCTCTTCTTTGTGATCTGCTGCTTGCTGCTTGCTGGCTTCTGTTTATCTCTGTCTTTCATCATCATCAACTGTTTCTTCTTTCCTTATGGTATTATTATTAATCAAATTATTAAGAGGCTGTGATGAGATTAAATCGTACAAATTAATCAATTTCAGTTTGGTTTTCGGGGAATTTTAGCGATGTGTTGTGTTTACCATTTGGCTTGGCAGCTACTCAAATGATGGGTTTAAGTCCTTGTTTGTGTTAGCTTTGTCGCCATGGCAGACTTATACCTACCTTGAATCTTCCCGGCCAAATTGTTTTGATGAAATGTGGATCTGAGCCTCTTCTTTTTCTTCTAACTAAAATCTTTTTCAACTTTTAAATCAATCAAAAAATTTTATTTGGAACCAACTCATGAACAATCTGGCAATTTAGATAGGATTAACAGTGATTTGATGGGTCTTTCTGAGGAATTTTGTTTTGATGAAAAATTGGTATGGAGATTAAAAATAACGAGCAGATTCTTGAAAGTATATAGTATTGAAATAGACATTTGAGTTCCCAACTGAAGAATTGCACATATAAATTGTTGTGTGGGCTACAATTCAACTCAATTTAGGACTACAATTTGGAATGTGGGTAAAAGATTAGCATAAGCGGAATAACAATTTTTGTAGTCTATAAAATATGATTATAGTTTTACACAGAGATGGAGTATGAAGATGAAATGGAAGTATGGAACCCATTTTGATGGGTCTTTCAATTATGTGGTTTTTGCATGTGTTTGGCTTGAATCTTTCCAGCCAAATTTTATTTTTAAGGGATGTGCATTTTGAAAATAGCTTAAAGTTTTAAGGTACCAAATTTGACTTAATTTTGTGTTTTTTTTAATGAAAGTACATTGGTACGAGTTTATGTTACTTTTTTAAAAATGAAAAACCTACAAAATAAACTCATAAAAGTATTGGAAATACTTTGTAGGTGATTACATTTCATATCGATACAAAGTGTGTTGGTAACTTGCATATATATTAGATGGACTAACCGTCAAGATTGTGATTTTCGACCCAATTAACTAAATGTGTTGGGTTTCAATCAAGGGTTTTTTGACCTGTTTATACATCATCCGAACCCGACTCCGATCCAACCTAATATATTTGACAGACCTAATGTCTCGTGTCCAGACGAGTTAGCCAAGGTAAGATACTATGACACCTATAAAAACGTTTTTCCTTTGTAATCAATACTAAATATATTTGCACCCATATGAATAACAAGAATAAAAAATTGTTCTGAATTGGATTCTTCAAAGCATCTAATACTGTTGCAGATATGTCGGTTCAATTTAAAAGAGAATTAAGTTTATAGTTAGGAGAGATGAGAATGTGAATGTATGAGGACTCAGGACATTGAAATTACATAGGATAGGAGTAATTTGTTATCCTAATATTGTTTAATGGCAATGCTTTATTAAGATAATTATCATCACCCGACACCCGATGAAATAAAAGAACTAAAAGTTGAAGAACTTGAATAGTAATCGGAATTTATTATGAAAATATATTAGGATTGAAACTACCCTGTAAGATCGGATCGTAGGGTCGTAGAATCGTATTATGATCTTACCAAATAAATTCTTGAATTTAGTAGGATCGCACGGCTATACCATATTAAAATCCTACCTATAATCCGCATCGGTCGCCTATTTTTAGATCGTAAGATCGTAGAATCGTAGATCAGAATCGGGATTCTGATAACTATGCGTTATATACTTTATAAATCCATGCAAATTTGATTATACGTCCAATTTTGTTTGAACCATACAATTTAATAATATTCATATTATTAATTTTTAATTAATAGTTTTTAATAAAAATGTACAAAATTGATTCAGATTAGCATATTGTAGATATAGGATACACGAACATAGAGTGAGGTGGAGTGGTATTAAGTGAGGCAAGGCAAGTGGATATAGGAGGGGTAAGACCTCATACCCACCACCTATCCACCGCTTACCCACCACCCATGGCAGGTAGGACTTTTCATACCCATATCCTCTCACTAGTCACAACCCGCAAAAATCATATCTATACGCGTCCCAACTAGGGCAGATGCGATGCGAGAATCGTACAATTTTACCCGTCTGTCATTGCTACACACCACTAGCTTTCCTTCGCTCTGCTTCTGCTAATTGTGATATCCACAATGTAACATTAGTAATGATTTGAGTCCATCGAGTTTTTATAGCTCTAGGAGTTCTATTGTGAATATGTGGTCTTTTTGAGGCCTCTTCATAAAAAATTGCAAAGATATTCCTCTATAATTTCGTCTTCTTTTAATCAGAGCCTGTTAATGTATCACCTCCACAATTAAGAACACCGAAAACAACACATACATCTTCCTTAGAGGATCAACTAACTTTGTTTGTCTTGTTTGCCTTTTCTTTTCCTTTTTGTTGTACACTACCAAAGATTTCACCGAGTTTTTGAGTAGGATAAAGTTCCTCAATTTGTTGTCTGTGCAACTCCCAAGTACTCCTAGAGTAGTAGAGATTGGTCAAGATTCTGAGATTGGAACCAAAATTAGAAATAGCTTGAGGTGGTTATATCATTATATTTGAGATGTTTGGATTTTGTAAAATATATGAATGCATAAAAAAAGGAAATTCATGAGTATCTACAATCTTGGATCAATTGAAAAGTGGGCTATGGCACAAGACTGTCCTTCCCTTCCAATTCCATACTACTTATATCGCTATTCCTCCTTTTTCAGAAATTAATCCAACTTTTACGTATTTTGGAGTATATTTATAACATCTGTATACCAATAATTCAATAGAGTATTGGTATTGGTTTGACATACCAATTTGGCTCCCTATATCATATAGGCTCGACCTTGGGGAACGACCCTAGGGGCAAACAAGGAATGCCTCCGCCCAGGGCCCAACATATAAAAGGGCCCCATTTGAGAGACTGAAGTAAAGGAGTTGCTAAATAGCGGCGGTTAAATGGTTTCTGTGACGATGAAGGGAAAACGCAGGAGGTTGATGAAAGCCATTGGAAAAGTCAAAAATACCCTTATGTACTCCTAAACATTACACTTATAATGCAAGAGTCAAAACACATTAAAAGTTGAAGGAAATATCTTTCAAAAAAAAAGTTGAAGGAAGTAGTGGCTGATGTAGCAAGTGTAGCTAATAATAAGTTTTAAATATTTGAACAAATTTCAAATTTATTTCTTAAACTTCAATTTATATTTCGTTTTTCTATTGTGCACTTTACTAATAATAACTAGCTTATTTTTCCCATAAACTGAAAAGAGATGAAACGCTTCTAATATTGATCATACCCATATAAAATAGTGTTGCTACTAATCAACTAATCAAATCTTAATTAGTATTTTATTCATAATTTGTAAGTTAAAACATAATTAAGTGAAATATAATTTAATTTGTTTGAGTATGATGTCAATGTGTTCGGAAGAACACTCTTAGATGAAAAATTTTTTTTTTTTTTTTTTTTTTTTTTCTGTTAAAAGAAGAATAGAGAAGAATGATTAAATAAGAAAGAATAGTAGAAGAATGATTAGATAAGAAAGAATAGTAGAAGAAGATTGATAAGAGTCAAATCACAAAACAAACTCAATGATTTTGGGATTTAGGCTAGAGATAAGAACACACTCAATCTCCTCTAGAATTAACACTCAAGACAAACTCAAAGTGAAAATTACAATTACTAGTTCTTTGGACAAACACAAGAAGAAAAGCAATGTGTAAACTCAAAGTTTAAAATGATTAATCAACAACTTGATTTTTTTCATTTCATAAGGCCCCTTTATATAGAGTTAAGTACAAGCTTTTAGAATGCTTACACATACAATGAACACTTAGATTTAATAAGTAATATAAGCTAGAATAAAGCACAAAAAGTCTAGTACATGAAGCATCAAAGGTCTAAGAAATGAAGCAACAAAGGTCTAGGGAATGAAGCACCAAAAGTTCCCTTATTAAATGTAGTAACTATGTTGATTTAAAAAAAATCAACTATTTATAAATTCTTCTTTTCTACCTTCTTTTATTATAAACTTCAATAAAATAAGATTTAAAATATTAGACAACCAAGAGTAACTTTTGGGCCAGCTACATATCCTCAACACATTTCCAAGTTAAGCATGTGACAACTTTCGGCTAATGAAAAAAAGATTTAAACCCGAGTGTCTCAAGAATCAAAGCAACGAGTTCATGAACACTAATACTCGATCTTGGATCATTACCACCTTCTTTAAAAGAGTTTGCCCTCAAAATAGAATCCTCTAAGTATGGAGATAAATCCCCTACATTGAAAGTAGCACTCACTCCCACCCATTCATCCAGAAGCTCAATTTTGTTAGTACTATCATTTACCCTTTCAAGAACTCTAAACGGACCATCAGATCTAGGCATAAGCTTGTTTTTGCGAAGCTTAGGAAATCTGTCTTTTCTTAAATGAATCCAAACCAAATCCCTATGGTTAAATATGGGTTGTTTTCTTTTTTGGTTGGCCCTCTCATGACATGTCTTATTCATCTCCTCAATTTTTTTCTTCACTTGCTCATATGTTTTTTTGGAAGGTCTCCACTCTCTTTTTTGCATCTTTTTCAATCATATCACCTTTCACCAAAGGAATCAAATCAATAGGTACAAACGAATTCACTTCATATACTATTTCTAAAAGAGAACGAGAAGTAGTTAAAGAATGAGCCTTGTTGTAAGAAAACTCCGCATGGGCTAGTTTTAGGTCCCAATCTTTCTGTGTTTTGCTCACAAGACCACTTAACAATGTACCCCAAGTTCTATTTGTCACCTCGGTTTGCCCATCAATTTGGGGATGATGAGAGGTGCTAAATAGGAACTTGGTACCAACCAACTTCCATAGGGTCCTTGAAGTGGCTTAAAAACTTGGAGTCCCTATCTGATCTATACTCCGAGGAATGCCATGAAGTTTGACGATTTCCTTGAAGTACAATTCAGCCACTTTCACAACATCATCAGTTTTATTACAAGCTACAAAATGAGCCATTTTAGAAAATCTATCTACTACCACCATAATGCTACCTTCTAACACGTTGCACATCTCTCCACTAATAATGAAACATCTTTGATCATTCTTAGCCAATAGAATTGCTCAACTAGAATAACTAGTGTTTTTTGTTCCCCAAAGTGTCCAGTTAAACCTCCGCTATGAACTTCTCTCACCAGCAATTCTCTAACACCACCGTTAGGCACACATAACTTGTTACCCTTGAAAAGATAATCATCTTGCTCAACATAATCTTTTGTTTGTTTTTCAAATTCACCAGCAACACCAGGATCATCTTTATAACACTCTTTGAGTTGTTGAAAACCCCAAATTTTTGCATCCACCATAGAAAGCAAGTAAGTGCAACGAGATAAAGCATCAGCCACCACATTACTCCCATCTTTATATTTGGAACTAAAGGTAAATGATTGAAGAAATTCTACCCATTTTGTATGCCACTTGTTTAACTTTTGTTGCCCATGTATGATTTTCATAGCCTCATGATCAGAATGGAGAACAAATTGTTTTGGTCTTAAGTAATGGGACCAGTGATCAAGTGCTCTAACTATGGCATAAAACTCACGGTCGTAAGTAGAATTGTTCAATTTAGCTCCATTCAATTTCTCACTAAAGTAACTAACATGTTTTTTGTCTTGAATAAGGACGACCCCTATTTCAACCCTACTTGCATCACACTCCACCTCAAACACCTTGTCAAAATCAGGAAGCACAAGTATTGGAGTAGTACAAAACATGTTTTTTTATCCTTTCAAAAGCATTTTGAGCACTTTCTCCCTATTCAAACTCTACTTTTTTAGTCAACTTAGTAATGAGAGCCATAATAAGCTTCTAATGAACCGCCTATAGAATGAAGCGAGCCCATGAAAACTCCTAACCTCATGCACATTGGTCGGAACCAACCAAGACTTCACTGCCTCTATATTTTTTGGATCAACTCGAACTCCTTCTCTAGTCACAATGTATCCCAAAAAACACCACACTAGGATTCATGAATATACATTTCTCAAGCTTTCCATACAACTTCACTTCTCTCAATTTTTCTAAGAACTTCCTCAAATGTATTATATGATCCTTATTGTTTTTACTATACACTAAGATATCATCCAAGTAAACAACAACAAAATCATTGATAAAAGGACGGAGAACCTTATTCATCAACCTCATAAAAGAACTGGGAGCATTGCAAATTCCAAAAGGCATCATTAACCACTAGGGATGGAAATGGGTCGGATCTGGACCAGGTCTAGGTGGACCTGGATCCAGATTCGTTTTCAAAAACAGGGTCCAGATCTGGATCCGGATCTGCGGGTCCAAATTTTCAAGACCCAGATCCGGATCCGTGGATACTGCGGATCCAGTACCGGATTCGGGACCAAAATGGGTCTGACATGTTTTTTACTTTTTTTTTGTTTGTATTTTCGAATCGTACTGAGATTGCCATAATGCTATTCATGGACTAATGATAATAAAATATATAATTTCACAATCGATCACTCAAAAAAATATTATACAACTTAAAATTGTCTTCAAGATATCCGCCGACACGGGAGGAGCAATGGGATGCCTGGTGGACTCGGGGGCGTAGGAGGTTGTGGGTTGCGACTGCAATTCGTGGGAGTGGGAGGGCGAGATAATGAGAGAAGAGTGGAATGGGGAAGGGTTAGGGTTTCGTGGGACTTAGGAGGGAGTGTTCTGGGAATCTGAATTTAGTGGGAGGGAGTGGCACGTGGGTGGGAATGGGTATTACTCATATTAGGAGTTAGTGGGAGGGGAATGAGTGAGTGACTTCAGATATTAATACAGTAATGGAATTATGGAAATAAATGTAGAGTATTTGTCAAGACCATATATTTAATATATTAAAAAATAAAATGGGTCCTCAGATCCGCGGATCCGAGTATGGGTATTTTTCTCGGACCCGGATCTAGAACCATGAAATTTAATTGGACCCGAATCCGATGGGTCTATTTTTTTGGACCCAGATCCGTGAAAGCGGATACAGATCCATGGATCCGAGTCGGGTCCAATACCCATTTTCATCCTTTCTAACCACTCATACAACCCCTGTTTGGTTTTGAAAGTTGTCTTGCATTCATCCCCTTCCCTTATTCTCATCTAATGATAACCACTCCTTAAGTCTATTTTGGAAAAGACTAAGGCTCCACTGAACTCATCCAACATGTCTTGCAACCTAGGCATCACTAAACGGTATTTGATGGTAATGTTATTAATGGACCGACTATCTACACACATTCTCCAAGTGCCATATTTTTTAGGAACCAACAGAGCAGGAACAACACAAGGACTAAGACTTTCTCTCACATAACCCCTTTCAATCAACTCATTCACCTGCCTCTCTAACTCCTTACTTTCCTCTGCGTCGTATCTATAAGCAGCTTTGTTTGGCAAAGGTGCTCCAGGAATCAAGTCAATGGCGTGCTTAATGCCTCTAGTTGGAGGGAGGCCTTTGGGCAAGTCATGGTGGAACACATCTTTGTACTCTTTTAATGACTCATTTAGGGATGATGAGTTATCACAAGAAGTACTCTTGGTATCTTTGGCCCTTACAACCAAAGCATACCCTTCACCATTTTCTTCCATTATTTTCTCAAATTCATTACAAGTTACATGATAGTTGCTTTTTTTCTTTTCTTTTTTAGCAACTTTAGGGGGTATGGGAATTAGTTTAACTTTTCTACTATCCCTAGTGGTTACAAGATATTCATTACTCTTTCTTCTATGCTCCGAGTTGTGATCAAACTGCTACGGTCTTCCCAGCAACAAATGACAAGCATCCATCGGTAGTACATCACACCACCTTTTATCTTCAAAGCCTCCAATAGAATAAGAGACTAGAGCTTCTTTCTTCACTCGTATGCCAGTGTTATCATTTGACCAATTTAGCTTGTAAGGTTCTTCATGATCTCTAGTAGTTAACTTTAATCTATTCACATCCTCTAATGAGATTACATCGGTTTGAGCACCACTATCAATAATCACACTGCAAGTTTTCTCACCAATCTTGCATCTGGTATGAAGCAAATTATTCCTTTCCCTCAATTCAGATTGTGGTTCACTAAACATCACTTTTCTCACCACCATTATGTTAAGTTCATCCTCCTGTTGTATTTCTTCATCAAATTCATCCTCAGAATCTGCCACTTCCTCAACCACAAAGTTATGCCTTTGTTCTTCTTCATCCATGATATCACACTGAGTAGCGGTCAACACAACTTTGGTAGGGCATTCACTAGCAATGTATCCTCTTCCATGACACTTAAAACATTTCCTCTTTGTAGCAAATTCACTAGGAGTAACCACAACCTTTTCTTTCTTTGCCTCATATTTTGAACCAGAAGGAGTTGCTTTTGAAAGGTACTCCCTTTTAAGTATGAAGGAGTAAATTTTGAAGTGTTTTTAGAAGGTATTCTCGGTTTTTCCATCTCTTTCTCTTCTTTGGCTTGACTTTCATAATTCAATGCCAATTTGCACACGTCAAAAGAAGTGTAATGAGTGACTTCCACCTTTCTATTGATTGTTTTAGACAATCCTTTCACAAATCGAGCAATTTTGAAAGCTTCCTTCTCTTGTAAATCACATATGAAGCAAAGCTTTTCAAATTTTTTTATGTAATCTTTCACACACATGCCATCATCTTGTGAAAGGTGAGTTAATTTCAAATATTGTTCCTATTCATACTCCTTACTCACCCATTTATCTTTCATTTTTTTTTAATTTTTCCCATGAATCTACCTTTTCTTTTTCGGCTCTCCTCCTATTTGCTTTGAAAATTTTCATACCATAAAGAAAGTTTTGTAAATGTAAGCACACCAAGATTAAACTTTTTTTTATCATCATACCCCTTATATTCAAATACAGTTTCAATTTGTCGTAGCCAATCAAGAAATGATTTGCTATCATGACTTCCATCAAACTCTGGGAGGTCAATTTTCAGCCCCTATCTTCATCAGACATTCGAAAATTTCCTACACTACTACCATCTACTTCCTCCATTTCATTAATCCTATTAGATGTTTTCAACTATAATTCTCCCATAACATCCATTTGAGCACTTTGTCTTTCTTTTTCTTTAGCTATTTCTTGATTTTTCCTCTCCAACTTATCTAATTTTTCAGTAATGACACGCAACATATCTGCAAGATCTCCACTAGTGCTCATTGTCTAAAACTTTTATTTTTATACCAAATGCCAGGAGTTTTTTCTTTTATTTTTTACTACAAACAATTTTTATTTTAAAAAACACCCTTTCGATCCACCAAAAGCTTCTGATGCCAAATGATGTAAATGTGTTAGGAAGAACACACTTAGATGTAAAAGTTTCTTTTTTTTTTATAAAAAGAAGAATAGAGAAGAATGATTAGATAAGAAAGAATAGTAGAAGAATGATTAGATAAGAAAGAATAGTAGAAGAAGAAGATTAATAAGAGCCAAATCACAAGACTAACTCAATGATTTGGGATTTAGGCTAGAGACAAGAACACACTCAATCTCCCCTATAATTAACACTTAAGACAAACTCAAAGTGAATATTGGAATTACTATTTCTTTGGACAAACACAAGAAGAAAAGCAATTTATAAACGTAAAGTTTAAAATGATTAATCAACAACTTGATTTGTTTTCATTTCATAAGGCCCCTTTATATAAAGCTAAGTACAAGCTTCTAGAATGCTTACACATACAATGAACACTTAGATTTAATAAGCAATAAAAACCAGAGAATGAAGCACCAAAAGTCTAGTACATGAAGCATCAAATGTCTTAGAAATAAAGCACCAAAGGTCTAGGAAATGAAGCACCAAAAGCCCCTTATTAAATGTACTAACTATGTTGATTTAAAAAAAATCAACTATTTATAAACTTTTCTTTTCTACCTTCTTTTATTTTAAACTTTAATAAAATAAGATTTAACACGTTAGACAACCAAGAGTAACTTTTGGGCCAGCTACATATCCTCAACATATTTCCAAGTTAAGCATGTGACAAATTCCGGCTTGTGAAAAAAAGATTTAAACCCGAGTGTCTCAAGAACCAAAGCAACGGTTCATGAACACTAATACTTGATCTTAGATCAGAGTACAAATAATTAATATCAATTTTATTTTGTAACGGTGCGTAATTAGAGAAAGCAAGGATTATTGTATTAAATAGTATGAAAAAGTGAAAAGGTAGAAGATATATTGCATTGTTTTGATGAAAAAGATACCTTCTTTTTCTTATTAATGACCAAACTTTATTAGTTAAGTAAAACAAACCCATATAGCCATTGATTGAAAAAATTGGAAAGTATATCGATTGTTTGTTAGCGGCATAATATTAAGGAAAACTTGTCGGGAATAATTCCTATTTTTCACGTTTTCTTGTGAGTGACCTACTTTTGATTATTCCTGAATTTATCCGAACTTTGCAATGTTTTTGCTCACATCACCCCCTTCCTAACAATGACCGGCTAGAGCAGGTAAAGAGTCGTTTTGTGACCAGTTTTCTTCCTTATAGTTGCTGCCAACTTCTTCTTCCTCTTTCTTACCCCATTTCTCCATTGTTAACCCAAGCTTTAGGAGAGAGAAAACTCAAATCATCCCTTCACTTTTTTTCCTCTTTTTTTTTTTGCAAAAATGAATACTCATTGTTCTTTAGCATATAGTAGAGGTTATAATTTGAATAAGAGTGTGAAATGTGAGCATGGATTTATTGCAAAATCGACAATGGCGAATAAGGGTTTTCGTGCTGGAGAAAGGTTCTATTCATGTCCAAAAAGACCTGTAATTATTATTTGTACTTTATTGTATACATATATTGAATTTCAGATTATAATTTGAGGATGCCGATTGCAAACTTTTTAAGTGGGAAAGTGATGTGCTCTCCTAAAGTTTGGGTTAACAATGGAGAAATGGGGTAAGAAGGAGGAAAAAAAAGATGGCAGCAACAATAAGGAAGAAAACAAGTCACAAAACGGCTCTTTACCTGCTGTAGACGGTCATTGTTAGGAAGGGGGTGATGTGAGCAAAAACATTGCAAAGTTCAGATTCTTCAGGAGTAATCAAAAATAGGAGTTATTTACAGAAAAACATAAAAAGTACGGAATATTTCCAATAATTTTTCATAATATTAAGGGGACGAAAAATTACTTCTTAAAATGTAATTGTGAATATTGAATTTTTTTAATTGAATTCACTTTTACAGATGTTGATTTTGTTGAATTTAATATTTTTAATTACAATTCACTTATACCTTTAATAATGTTTTTTCCATCGGTTAAAACTAAAAAGTATTTTTAACAATATTAATTCTCTGGTTTTTATTAGTTGCTACAGATAGTTAGCACCAATATAGATAGAAATTATACAATAAAATCGGAATTGAGCTTCCACAATAAAAGTAATTATGCCTGAAACACTGAATTTCAATCATCGGTTAATACCATGAGATAAGAAAGTTGTTTTGGATAAATCATTAAAAGCATTTTTGTATAGCTTCCCTCATGGATTTTTTTACTAGACTAACAAATACGTTATCTTTTCGTTCTTACATCCAACAAAGGCACAACAAAAAGCAAATATGAATGAAGAAGTTATGGTTAGAATTTTTTATCCAATTACATCATATGTGAGGGCTACATTTATGATTTGGCGTATCACCTCTAAAATTTCAAGGACGACCCTGATTTCATAATATGTAAGCTCATTGCAGTTGCTATACACATTGGATTGATTGTGTTGACGTACGAAATTGGTTTGAAAACATCAACTATTAGAACGTTTAGCACTTGTTCTTGCTTTGGGTTTGATACATAAAGGTATAATAAGAGAAGAATGCATTGAATAGTTTTAAAACACATAATTTATAGCCCTAACATCCTGTTTGGTTAGTGGTACTAAATGGTGGTAATGAGAATAATTTATAATGTAAAATTTCATCAAATGTTACATATCATTCCCATTGTAATGAAACTTTCATCACAAAATAATTTTTGTTTACAAATTTTCATTACCACCTAAGATGATTTTTCAACTAAAATTACACTAGTTTTGCATTCCATCAAGGTAGCCAAGAGATTTTAACTAAAATTACTCTAGTTTTGTATTCCCATGACCACCGTATATTACCACCTAACAAACGGGCCGTAATAGTTTGACCGTTGCCGATTAAACCTTCAATTCTTCAATGCTAGGGTCTAGTGGCTCGAAAAGGGTCTCGACTTTCTGCAAATCAACTTCCTCCACACTTGACGGCTTCCATTTTGGATTCTGCAAGCAAGCAATGTAAAATCAATAGATAACATGACCTTCAACAATAAAAGGTATTAATAATGATATCAATGACACAAAAACATCAATTAGCAAAAAAATTCCAAATAAAATCAAGTTGTATTATTCTAAGGTTTCAGATTTTAATAGATTATATTAAAATATTTTATTTAATTATGTTCACTTCTTATCAATGTGAAGTTAGTTGAAATGAAAGCCTCTACGAGGCTCAACAAAGAAAAACAAGATGAATATCAATTACAAATGATAAACACAAGTGTTTATGAGGTATCTTAGATACCTCCCTCTCAAATGTAGTTTTATTAGATTGAAATTCAACAATTACAATGTAATAAACCTCTCCTTATCTAAAGAACAATCTCTCAAGATCACAAATACTAAAACAAAGTAAGAACATTCTCAAGTTTCTAACAATGCAATTGGTAATTTAATTCTAAAAATGATGTACCCTTATATACAGGCTTATACATCATTCTAGAATCCTCACTTAACTCACAATCAATAGCACATTAACACCCAACATTTAACATAGCAATAAACTCTATAATAATGCATGACAATAAAACCATATTAAAGTTCACCATTATTCCTAGTTTAATTGCCCTTAAATACACCATTAAGTGACACATTAATTCACCCATAAATTAGCAATTAATTATATAATTAATGGCCTTTTATTGCACCCTTAATATTGCTCTAACATGATGTGTCTTCTTTTGAGTAATTGAGTCACTACCATCACAAATAGATAATTTGACACTTGCACTAACATTAGTCTTACAGATGAAGTTGTTACGAAGGATCAATGGAAAACAATCTTTTGTTATTATTCTAGCAATGCGTACATTCAACCTCTCAAAATAAAAATAGTTGTATGGTGTTGAAGATAGTGACTCAAACTAGAGTCCATCCATGGTGTTAGATGAATCATGGGAGTTGGAGACAGTAGCCAACGCCGAGTTGGAGTTAGTGATGGTAGTGGAGAAGCCGAGTCAGTGTCCATGGAGTTTGGTGGACAGCCGACTCAGCTGTAGAAGCTGACAAGAAGGTTTCAATCCAGTGAATAAAGCCGACTCGACGGCTATGGGATATTGATGGCAGCCAACTCGGTTTGCCATGTGTTTTCTACGGGAATTAGTTTTCAACATGTTTTGACCGGTTATTTTGCATGACTTGGAGCCCAAGTTGCACAACTTATGGATTATGGAAACACGACTAACCTGATCCTTGTCGACTAAGACAGCACGGACACCTTCTGGGAAGTCTTCTCTCAGGGAAGATCTCAAGGCAATTCTATACTCCAGTTTCATCACCCCATTCAGCTAAATATTAAAACAACATAGAACTATGATGAGAACATAATAACACGTAATATGCAGCAGCACGTAGTGAGAGTGACAAATTTCAGAATTCAGACTCACTTTTGAGAGTTCAACATCGTTACTTCTAACGCCAGCTGCAACTTTTGAAAAGTATTTTTGCGTTAAGCAAAGGGAGAATGGAGCCCCTTTGTCAAGCCCTTCCAAGGCCTCCTTGGCCCATCCAGCCACTAGTCATAGAAACCATGATTAAGTAAGCGACAGTGCACACAGCTTTTAAGTTGGAGTAAAAATATGTTGATGTAGTTTACCTATGTCATCCGAACTCTCCTGATGCTTTCTCAAATGGTCCAACATCTCACTGACTGACTTGTTTGCTCCAAAGGTTGAAGTAATATGAGGCAAAAGTAACTTCAGTTGTGGCTCGGACTCGGGTTGTGAACTGTATTTCGATACTAATGCTGCAATGTCCTTGTGTGGATCTTCTGAACTGTTCAACAATATAATAAACAGCAAGTCTTAGAGATGCAAATATGAGATCAAAGAGTCAAGCACTTGCATTTCATGTATCTCCGATTGTATTATGTATGCTTGGGACGATCATAATAAGCAGATAATATGAGATGTGCAATATTCTAAGAACACAAATAAATTCTTCCGATGTTCAACAATTCTGCCAGCAACTGAAAACTATGTAGATGTCACCAAGGGAGGTTGTTTCTATATTTCATGTGATCAAAAACATCAAAGTATACCCGAAGAATTAAATTTCATGATACATGCAGCAGCTCAGGAGAAAGACGAGGGACAATAATAAATTAAGCTTTAGTCCAATTCTTATGCATGCCAGACAAATGGACTATCCATATTAGATAGTTTGGTAATATGGACTTATCCATATTAGATAAGACAGTACATACAATGTAGTTGCTAACAAAAAATCCTTTAGAGAGCCAAGATTTTCAGATGGCACATAATGCGTCCCGAGGCCAACATATAACGCATCAGCCGGATTAGATATTCTTTTACCAGTCATACCAAGATAAAAACCTGCAGGAAGAAATAAAAAAATTAAGTCATCTACAAGGTTGTTAGGATCGGGATTCTACGTAGGATCGTAGAGAGGGTAGGATCGAAATCGGTAGAATCGGATCGTAGGATCGTGTGATCCTACAAATATACATTAATATGCTTTAGATAACTGATTTTTAATTGTATTTGTTCTCTTTTTTAGTTTTAAGGTTTAAATTTATACTTATTTGACTTCAATTATTAAGTTTTGTAAAAAAATACCTTTAATAATTATTTTTAAGATGCGAATCAAGAAAATCTTGAATTTTAGCAAATTAATGTAATTGTTTAGATATATACATATACATTAACATACTGTGGTGAACCAAGTACAGCAGCAGCAAAAGAGTAAGAAACAAAGAGAATATTCAGAGAATTAGAAAGAAAAGTTAGAGCAGAAGAAGTAGAATACAGAAAAGAAAGAGTACAAAATAGAATATAGGAGAGAATATCGAAGAGAATAAGAAAAGGGAAAGGATAGATGTGTATATTAATTTTTGGATGATTACTTCATTATTACATTTAGCCTATATATAGCCATAAGTTCTAACAACTTTCTGAAATAAAAATGGTTACACACCAAAAGATTCCTTTTCTAGAAAAAGCTTAAAACAGAAATTATGCCAGCTCATCAGGGAGTTTGTTACGCCTCTGATACACAATTGTTTCAGGTGTTTTGTAGACCTTGGTAGACGTTGTGACAATACCCTCGGTTAGGAGCTGCACCTTGTCCTCAAGGTGAGAAGCAGGATAGGCCAAGAGCAGTTTATCAAGGTTTTCCCAAGTAGCATCAGATTGAGGCAGACCAGACCATTGCACAAATACCTCAGTTTGTGACGGGGTGGGATGTCGAATAGCTAACAAGGCAGAAGGGGACGCATCCAAAATCAGGCCATGGGTGACAGGGGGAGGAGCATCAGAAGGAGTAGTATAGCCACGAGCTGGTTTTAATTGAGAAACATGAAAGACCGGGTGAATCTGACTTTGCGGAGGTAAGTCCAGCAAGTATGCAACCTTTCCCACCTTCTGCTTCACCATACATGGGCCAAAGAAACGAGGAGCGAGTTTAGCATTGGGACGTTTAGCCAGTGATTGTTGCCGGTAGGGTTGGAGTTTGAGGAAGACCAAGTCACCCACTTCAAAAGAGATTTCACGACGTTTGGTGTCGGCATAAAACTTCATAATCTGCTGAGATCGTACCAAATTAAATTGAATTTCATCCAACATTGCGTCACGTTCAATGAGCAACTGATCAAGATGGTCCACGGCTGTAGTAGAGGACCCAATGCGAACCAAATGAGGCGGGGGGCGCCCATACAGTGCTTGAAAAGGGGACATTTTAATGGAAGAATGTGGAGCTGTATTGTAGCAAAATTCAGTCCAAGAAACCCATTGAGCCATTGTTTTGGGTGACCATTGATAAAACAATGCAGAAAGGTTTCCAAAGCTTTATTGACAATCTCAGATTGACCGTCGGTTTGGGGGTGAAAAGCAGTACTACGAACCAGCTTTGTGCCTTGAAGGCGAAAAAGTTCTTTCCAAAAATGACTGAGAAAGATTTTGTCACGATCCGAGACAATTGAGGAAGGGAAGCCGTGTAAACGTACCACTTCCTTAAGAAAAAGAGCCGCCACCGATTTAGCTGTAAAAGGATGCTTCAAGGGAAGAAAGTGACTGTATTTGGTAAAGCGATCAACAACGACCAAGATGGTGTCAAGACCTTGAGACTTGGGAAGGCCCTCAATGAAATCCATAGTGATGTGATCCCATACACATGTGGCTATAGGCAATGGTTGGAGTAGGCCGACTGGAGTTTGATAGGATGCCTTTTGTTGTTGGCAAACATGACATTGGCGAACATAATTACTGACTTGTTTCCTCATACCATCCTAATACCACTCCATAGCTAAGCGTTGATAAGTCTTAACCTCCCCGCCATGTCCCCCGAAAGGAGAATCGTGATATTCCTGGAGTAAGAGTTGAATGAAAGGAGAAGATTTGGCTAGGACAAAACGACCTTTAAAATAAAGGCGATCATGTAAGAGAGTAAACCCATAGGGTGCGTCTAGACCCGAATCCAGTGCTGCCCTAATTTTTGAAAGAAAAGAGTCAGCTTTTACCTCCTTGACCAAAACATCCAAATCCAGTGACACAGAACTAAGAGCTGCACATGAAAGAGTGGAGTCAAGACCTCGACGAGAAAGGGCGTCCGCCACCAAGTTCTTGCTGCCCGGATTGTATACTATCGAAAAATCGAACCCCAGAAGCTTCATTGCCCATTTCTGATAGGCATCCCCAATCTCCCGTTGTGTAAGCATAAATTGAAGGCTGTGTTGGTCGGTTTTTACAATGAAACGAGCCCCCATGAGATAATGTTTCCACCTTAAGACAGCAAGCACTATGGCCATTAACTCACGTTCATAAATCGGTTTCTGTTGAGAACGTGGACCCAAGTTGCAGCTAAAGAAAGCGATAGGATGATTGTGTAAGAATCGCCCCTAAACCAAACCCGGAAGCATCGGATTCCACCACGAATGTTTTTGAAAAATCGGTATGGATAATACAGGAACACTGGTCATGGCTAATTTGAGGTTCTCAAAAGCCTCTGTTGCAGATGCATCCTAGCAAAACGCATCTTTGTGGAGTAAATAAGTGAGTTTCTTCGCCTTTTGGGCATAGCCGCGAACAAACCGCCGATAGTAACCCGTTAAGCCCAAAAATCCTCGCAACTCCCGTAAGTTCCTTGGAATGGGCCAGTTAGAGATGGCGGAGATTTTATCTTGGTCCACTTCTACCCCACGAGCTGAAATTATGTGACCAAGGTAGGCCACCCTCGAGACTCCAAAATTACATTTCTTGCCATTAATGACTAACGAATGAGCCACTAAGGTTGCCAAAACCGTCCCCACATGGCCTACATGTTCCTCCTCCGTGGGACTATAAATCAAAATATCATCGAAGAACACAAGCACGAACTTACGTAGGTATGGCCTAAAGACCTCATTCATCAAACATTGGAAAGTGGCCGGGGCATTAGTAAGCCCAAACGGCATGACGAGAAACTCATAATGACCCTCGTGAGTTCGAAAGGCCGTTTTAGACACGTCTTCCTTCTTCATACGGATTTGGTGATAGCCCGATTTGAGATCAAGCTTGGTAAAAATTGTAGCCCCCTTGAGTTCATCTAACAGTTCGTCAATTACGGGTATGGGAAATTTGTTGGGAATGGTAGCTTTATTTAAAGCGCGATAGTCAACGCAAAAGCGCCAAGATCCATCGCCTTTCTTGACTAAGATTACGGGGCTTGCGAATGGGCTGGTAGAGGGTTGTATGATCCCAACTTTAAGCATATCCTGGACCATAATCTCAATTTCCTTCTTCTGTAAATATGGGTATCGATATGGGCGTAAGGACACTGGATTACTGCCTTCTTGGAGAGTGATAGCATGATCTTGGGGTCTGTGGGGTGGTAATGTGGTGATAGGTTGCAAGACTTGAGGGTACTTGGCTACTTCATTCAAAAGAAAAGAAGGAGTTATGGGTGTCCCATGGTCTCCTGTTTCTTGTATCCCATTACATTCAATGAGAATGCCACGTTTCTCTTGTTTTAACACCTTAGTCAGCTTTTCTAGTGAGATTTTTGAACACCTCAAGGCTGGGTCCCCCTTTAAAATGACATTTCTGCCCTCCCAATTAAAAGTCATAGTTTGGTTTTTCCAATTGACCACCACATTTCCTAGCTTTTCCAACCACTGAACCCCCAAAATTACATCTAAACTTCCTAATTCCAAAGCAAAGAAATTATCACAGATTTCCATACCTTGCACCCACAGAGAGAGACGACGACAAATACCATCTCCAAACACTTCAGTTCCGGTTCCAAGAGTGACCCCAAATTGCTTGCATTTGGCGATTTCCAAACCTAGCTTACGAGCTGTTGAAGTTGAGATGAAATTGTTCGATGCGCCTGAGTCGATGAGGATAATTAATTTTGCTCCAGCCATTTCACCTTCCAATTTCATTGTTTTGGGTTTGGTAAACCCCAGAATCGACTGTAGGGTTATACCGGCCATAGGGTCTTCAATTTTGATCTCCTGAGTTTCCGCCATTTCCGCCATTTCCAGGTTCCTTCCTTCATCCTCCTCCTCTTTGCCATCATCCTCTGTTAAAATCAACCTTAATTCTCGCTTTTTACACGCGTGATTAAAGGACCATGGTTCATCACATTTGAAACATAGGCCACGAGCCCTTTTTTCCCGTAATTCCTTATCAGTGAGTGGAATGGATTTGGTAAGGTTTTCAGGTGGGTTTTTTGGTAGGGTAAGGCTATTTGGGTGTGGGGTAGGAGATGGGTATGGGTTATTATATTGTGGGTGGGCTGTATTAGTAATTTGTTTTGGGTAAGTTCTGGGATAATGGGGCCCATTCCTTGAATACTCCTTATGTCTCCCATAAAAGGCTTTGGCCCAATCTTTCTCTTCAATTTTCTCAGCCCATTCAAGCGCTACTTTCAGATTTGGAGGGTCCATCAATCGTAACTCACTCCTAATATCCCCCCTAAGACCATTTATGAAAATCCCCAAAGAGATGTCCACAGGCACCCTTCCCAAACAAGATAGTTTTTCTATGAATTCCTTACAATATTCCGCAACACTCCCCCTTTGTCTCACTGCCGCCCACTGCTCCACTAATCCCCCTTGGTTTCGAGGACGAAAGTGTCTAAGTAAGAGGTTCTTGAATTCCCTCCAATTGTGGATATCACCTTGTTGAACTTCCCATTGATACCAAAATAAAGCATCTCCTCTCATACTTACCATAGCAGCTTCTAGTTTTTCCTCTTCCATCATATGATAGAAAGAAAAGAATTGCTCAGCCTGCATGATCCAGCCATCCGGATTGCCCCCAGAAAAGAGTGGTATCTCGATCCTTTTCAGTCTCCAACTAGTATCACGAGTTCCGCCTCCGTTGTCGTCTCTTCGAAGTTCAGTGATATCTGGGGATTCCTGGAACAAGTTACTGGCCCAATCTCCTGTTTCATTGATTACTGATGGTGGCCTTGTTCTAGGAATTTGGGGGGGGGTTTCCCAAAATACTTCCACGTTGTGTTCTAGATGAACTACTGACCAACCGATTCAGGCAGTCCTGAATCCGGGTTTGAGAATCCAACATTTTTGCCATGGATTTCTCTAAGTCAGCATTTTTGGCCTCCATAATGGCATGATTCATTGATATTTTTTCCTCCAGTTGGGATATCTCCGTGTGCAAACGAGTATTAAAACTCTGAGCGATTTCTTCCAACCCGTGTTCGAGTTGTTCGATCCTCTACTGATTGGTAGTATTACCCATTTTCAGCTAGAATAAGTTTTTGGCTCTGATACCACGTTGTGGTGAACCAAGTACAGCAGCAGCAAAAGAGTAAGAAGCAAAGAGAATATTCAGAGAATTAGAAAGAAAAGTTAGAGCAGAAGAAGTAGAATACAGAAAAGAAAGAGTACAGAATAGAATATAGGAGAGAATACAGAAGAGAATAAGAAAAGGGAAAGGATAGATGTGTATATTAATTTCTGTATGATTACTTCATTATTACATTTAGCCTATATATAGCCATAAGTTCTAACAACTTTCTGAAATAAAGATGGTTACACACCAAAAGATTCCTTTTCTAGAAAAAGCTTAAAACAGAAATTATGCCAGCTCATCAGGGAGTTTGTTACGCCTCTGATACACAATTGTTTCAGCTGGTTTGTAGACCTTGGTAGACGTTGTGACACATACATAAGTAAAATCTGGATTATATGAAATATTTTTACGATTGAAGCTACCCTTATAGGATCGGATCATAAGATCGTAGGATCGTAGAATCGTGCTATGATCCTACCACTTAAATCCTGGACCTATGTGGAATCGTACGATTCTACCAATGTTAAGATCCTACCTACGATACGGATCGGTCGCCTAATTTTGGATCCTAGAATCGTTGATCAGGATCGAGACACCTATGATCCTAAAAAGGTAATTTGAAATATCCACATCACACAATGGTTTTAGGCATTTTGAAAAACATAATATGAACTTTCTTCCGTATTTTTCCAACTATTGTGATCTCAAAGGGCAGACAGGGTTATGATATGTGCAAGTGAATTAATGAAAAACTAACCTACTGAACCTTCACCAGGACTGTTTGCAGCTATGTATGAGAACCCCACATCAGGGAACAAACCAATTCCATTTTCCGGCATAGCTAGAAGAGTCCGCTAAAGCATTACAAAAGGGTTAGAATGGTAGTATTTGCAAAAATATCATATATATAAAACTAACAAATTATAACAGTACCTCTGTAACAATACGGTAACGTCCATGGCCAGATAGGCCAATACCAAAACCCATAGTTATACCATCCATCAAGCTGATGTACGGCTTTTTGTACTCAGATATCTTACATATCAAAGAATACTCTGTCGTGAATACCTGCCAAAACAATAATCAACATTGTAAAAAAAATTAGAATCAGCATAAATACATATTAAATTGAAACAAATGGAATATAACATTTTTGAACAATCACGATATAAACTAGGGATTTAGGCTTTGCATATTGGTGTTTTTTATCGTGCAAAATGGGGGTGGTGAGGGATGGAGCTTGAAAGGATGTAGATCAACATTATGAGCAAGATGCCATTCCTATAGAAAAGAAGCACCCAGCTAAATGGAGATTCTTGGAATTCTTAAAAGTAACAAATTCTCCAAGGATAGCCATCCACTTTTTTTTGGCATAGGATAGTCATCAACTTGAGGTTTAATAATGGCATCAAATCAGAAAACAGCACAGTAACACGTATCTATATCTATATATCTAAAGAAAAGAAAATAACAACAAAATTTGTGCTTCTTGGATCATGAAAAAAAATCACGCAGAAATCAAGTACATTAAAAAAAGTAATGGGAACACAAGACCTCAATCACATCTAATGATGTGTTATTTGTACTGATCTTCTTCACATCACCACCTGCAGATCAACTAATTTTCAGCTTACATATGCAACCAAATGAAAATTTTCAAAATCATCTTTCTTAAATTATAAATGTACAACCAAAGATAACAAATAAACGTATTAACTATCGGCAACATTTATCAAATATCCTGATCCTTAATATAGCAGGAAAGATAATTTCAAAAGTTTAAGGAAATCTTTTGGACAAGAGGTGTGTTTCCATCCTTTTGCATGAATAGTCACGTCAAAACCCCTCACTTATGATTGGAACATAAACCAAATTGCACTGAATAAGTGTTCATCGTAGGTTTGATCAACAGTTTGAATTTGAGTCTGTTTTTTGTTTTAAGTGGATTTCTTATGGTTTAAGTTTAGTTTCCACAAAATAAAAAACATTGTAAACATTGTGGTTTTTATTTTTTGGAAACAAACTTAAACCATAAGAAATCGACTTTAAAAAACTAGACTCAAATTCAAACAATCAACCAAACCAACAATGAACATTTATTTGGTGCATTTTGATTAATGGTTCCGATCATAAGTGACAGGTTTTGAGGTGACTATTCATGAAAAATGTAGGAATAGATATTAAAGGTAACAAAATTAGAGGAAAAGTGATTACATTTGATGCTACTTGCATTTGAATATAATGTACGCGACATTATGATAACTTGTTGCCAGTCTCCCATAAGTCTAGCAATAACAAGTTAACTTCGAAAAGGAACAATTAATTATTACAAATACAATCATGGTGGACTAAAGCAATAATTTCAGTCTCATGTTCACAAGATTTTTGATAAGCTATTGATTTTAGGGATGGCAATGAGTCGGACTCGGCTCGGATTATACATACTCCGACTTTGCTCCGGATAATAGTCGGACTTTTATTTTCAGTCCACCTCCACTCGGAGTCGGATTATGCATACTCCAAGTTTGCCCCGACTCGGACTCTCGGATCTCCAACGGAGTCGGATGCAGAGTCGGATTATTATCAAACAGTATCGTTGTGATACTGTACTAATGATTTTAAAGCATACAAAATTAACAAAATATATTTTTTAAATACAATTTAACAAAAAAAATATGTACTTTAATTTGAATTCAATTTTAACAAGAGAAATAATCCTACTACTACAATTTAACAAAAATTTCTTGTATTTTGATTTGGCGTATTTTATATCTCTTGATTTTATTTGTCGTATCTTGATTCATCAATCTAAATAAAAATACCAAGTGGTTTTTCAAAATCGAAAATTACAATTACTATGAGAGAGAGCTTGAATTAGTCACGTCTAGAGTTTTAAAGGAAACAAAATATTAGTGTAAAAGTCAAATTCAAAGTCGGATGTCCTTCAGGGTCGGAGTCGGGTCGGAGTCTTGGATTTTTAATGAGGTCCAACTCCGGTCCGTCTTTAACTCGGACTCGGATCGTAAAGTCGGAGTCGGAGTCGGAGTCGGATGACTTTTTCCTCGGACTCGAATCGGATTATATTCCTCGGATCGAGTCGGACTAGGGTCGGATTTGGACTAAATTGCCATCTCTAATTGATTTGTACTAGTGTATTAATTTGAATCAAAATATAATCCTTAAGTTAAAAACATAAGAACAAGTATAATAAAACAAACCAAACTGCAAAAAAGCTCATACGTTTTGGTTTGATGCGATTTGGGTAAACTACTAGTTAAATACAATTTGTTATGGTTTCAAAAAATTGCTTAACCAAATTTTGCATATTGGTTTGGCTCTCATGAAAAACTACATTGAGAACAATACTACCAACAACTCCACCATTCTAAATCGATGCTTACAGAAGGAAATTAGCAGCATGTGGAAACAAGGAGGAAGTAGAAAAGGAAGTGAAAAAAACACATAATAGTACAGAAAGAGTGAACGAAAATCTTTACAAAAAGATAAATTCGTTCACCAAAAGAAATATACACTAACAGTAAAAATATTATTATGAAATTCCGAAAATGAAAGGATTAAACATAACTTCCGAAAATGAAAGGATTAAACATCAACTTAGATCAAAGGTAATACAACACAAAAATTATTAAACATGTAGGAACATATCCAATTAACTTACCGGAACAAAATGCACGAGGTGAACTACTCTCAATTAAAACGCATTTCACTTTTGGGTCTTCTTCCCATTGCTCAAGGAAATTTTTGTATTTCGTGTCCATCTCTGCAGCAAACTAATCCACAATGATTAAAAGCACAAAAATAGAAAGTGCTCAATATGGCAGAAAAAAAAAACCATAAGTAACTATTTACACCAAGAGCAGTTTTATCCAACTATTGCTTATTCCCACGCTGACAAGTCACATATTCTCAATCAGGAGTGCCAAAACCTTTGCATGTAGCTCAAAGAATGCTTAGTGAAATAAGAGTCACCAGATCATCCTTACTTATTTCGCAGCATCACATACAAAGCATAAAAAATTAAAGTGTTGGATCTTAGACACTATGATTGAATAAACCCCAGTAGGGGGATTATAATCACAAGTTGATATAGAATA
This sequence comes from Amaranthus cruentus, assembly GCA_019425755.1. Lineage (NCBI taxonomy): Eukaryota > Viridiplantae > Streptophyta > Magnoliopsida > Caryophyllales > Amaranthaceae > Amaranthus > Amaranthus cruentus. Next base: position 7,073,832 of record CM033464.1, read on the forward strand.
GATGGATGGTTTAATAAGTAAAGGAACAATACGTTATTACTTGATTGGGGAAACATGAAAAAAATCCTTGATTTGTTCAATGATCTAGGATAACTGTGATACAAAATTTATATCAAAATGATGAAAGCATGTAGCTTTTGAATTTCCAGTTACTTTCCAGTGAACCACGTAGCTTCCACATTGTGTTTGATTAGCAATTAGCAATCATAGTGGAAAAAGGGCAAAGATTACTGAATACTCCCAACAATAGAAGGGTTTGGTTAGCATTTAGCAATAACACGTTTCAGATTTATCACTTGAGACAAGGGCTTGTTCTTCCAAACTTACAAACTTACTTAAGTACAACTACGTTCAATTATAAAAATTTCACTTTTATAGTTCTATTGAATAAATTCCACTAATTAAGTTCAAAATAGTTTTGCTTGATCATTTTCACTACTTAATAAGTTGTAATAAATTCATTTTTACCTGTTCTAAAATATATAAAACACCACCAAGATCACCTAAAGCATCTAACATTCAAAAAACGTCATTCTTTCTTCCAATGTCCATTAAAGAATTAAAGCCTTATACAATTTATAATTCTACGTTCAATCAGTTCCTTATTTGACAAAAAAAATCTATCTTTTTCCACAGCAGATCACTTAAATTGTTCACTATTTCAACATTCATTACTCTTTTTTCAAATCGGAGTTATAGGTTAATCTTATCAATTGATCTACATTACTTTTACAAGTCTATTACTACTATGTTAAATCAAATTACAATTTAAGTCTATTACTTAAATTGTTCACTATTTCAACATTTATTACTCTTATTTCAAATCGGAGTTATAGTTTAATCTTATCAATTGATCTACATTACTTTTACAAGTCTATTAAATTAAACTACAATTCTGATCGAACAAATACAACTCCACAAAAACCAAAACAAACAATTAACTTCAAAAAAAACCACTTCAAAATAATAATAGAGGGACAAATGACCTAAGTTCATGGCGTTGAGAGCTCGAGGACGATCAAGAGTAATGACGGCGACACCATTAGGGTGAATGTTACCCTTGACAAATTCATCAGCAGCAGAAGCGGAAGCCATGATCGATAAGCTTCGATGAGAAAGAGAAGAATGAAAAGCTGTGAAAGGAAGGTAACTTGGGGAAGGAACGCAAGGAGATGATCGACCAAGAAATCTCGTAATGTCCAAAAGCTTCAGCATTTGACTTAATTTTGGGCAAATTTTTTAGGGAGACAAAGGGTGAAAAGCTGAAATATTGTTAGGTGCAAATGTGCAATACCGCCAATACGACATGACAAAATTTGTTGCTTCGGGTTGTTCATTGATTGTGTGGGTCTATAAGAAGAAAATTGTCGTCAGACGGTCTTTTTAGAAATCATTTTTGATTAGGTTGGTCTATTAGGGTAAATGTAGAGTAAATATAGGCAATAATTTTTAATGGATTGAGTCTAGGAGACGTCTTTCAGAAAGACGGTCTCTCAGGAGACTGACTGCTATAAGATAGATGTTCATGTACGAGCTTGGACAGGTATCGAACCCGGTAATGCCTTCACAATGTCTTTTGCGGGTGAGACGTGCAGGTAAGCGGACATCTCTTATACTTCATAAAATCTAAAATACAATATAAATTACAAAGTTAATTCTTAATAATAAGGGAAAATTACTTTTAAAACTCCTAACTATTCGTGGTTTAAATATAAAACTCTCAACTATTGATTATTATTCAAAACTCCCAACTTTAGGCCTATTTTAAATTTAAAGCACCGATGTAATTTTATAACCTATTTAACCGGTTATCATTTTGTTAAAATGGGAGGGTACGTGAAGGGTCGTGTAAGGTCAAAGGGGTGAGGTGATTGATAAATACAATTGAGTCACCCTACTTCTCAACTAAAACCAATTTATCCGGTTATAAGTCATCTTGGACTTTAAATATAAAATGGATCTAAAGTTGGGAGTTTTAAATATTAATCAATTGTTGGGAGTTTTATTTTTAAACCGCGAATAGTTGGGAGTTTTTAATGTAATTTTCCCTAATAATAATTAATTTTTACGATGTATTGTCCAAAATACTCCAAATATATTAAACAAATAAAAAAAAACTGATATTAGTGTTGCCGACTTTGAGTTTGATACTAGTTACCGTAATGGATAGTAAAACGCTACGAGTCTAAAATCCTAGGTTTGGCTAAAACATTAAAGTAGGAGAATTATTGGGATAGTAAACTTATTTACATCCCTTATTTACCCCCTTATACCCGTTGATTCACTCTCTCACTCCCTTAATTCTCTCGTTTGAATCGCCTACTTCATTACTACCCCTCATTTTGCATGTCTCTCTGATCTTACTTTTCCTCACTCTCTCTCTTCAAACACGCCATGTTCATGGCTTCTTTAGACCATTGCCCCATGTTCATAGCTTAACTTAGGTTCTTTTATTTGGACTAAAATATAGATTGGCTTTTTCTCTACAATTTGAGGTAAGTTTTATAATTTTTGGCCCTGTTCTTCAAAATCAGTTCTATGTTCTTCAGTTGCCATTGACGTTTCTTCGTCCCTTTAGGGTTTTGGTTAATCTTCTTCCTTGTTTTTTCGGGTATAATTATGGAGAACAAAAGATCTACTAGTTCTTCATCAATTCCTAGTTATTTATATGATGGCCTTTGTGATTATGGTGAATTATGTTCTTGTTCCTTGCATGGCCGGGCACACTCATACACAAATGAGATTCTAAGGTGGTCTAAGAAAGAGCTTGAGGCCTATCTGTAACTAGGGATGGCAATTCAGTCTGAATCCGACCCTGGTCCGATTCGATCCGAGGAAAATAATCCGATTCGAGTCCAAGGAAAAAGTCATTCGACTCCGACTCCGACTTTACGATCCGAGTCAGAGTTAGAGACGGACCGGAGTTGGACCGTATTAAAAATCTAAGACTCCGACCCGACCCCGACCCTGAAGGACATCCGAGTTTGAATTTGACTTTTACACTAACATTTTGTTTCATTTAAAACGTTAGATGTGGCTAATTCAAGCTCTCTCTTATACTAATTGTAATTTTCGATTTTGAAAAAGTACTTGGTATTTTTATTTAGATTAATGAATCAAGATAAGACAAATGAAATCAAGAGAAATAAAATACGTCAAATCAAAATACGAGAAAATTTTGTTGAATTTTAGTAGTAGGATTATTTCTGTTGTTAATTTGTTAATTTTGTTAATGAAAAATATATTTTGTTAATTTTATATGCTTTAAAATCATTAGTACAATATCACAATGATACTGTTTGATAATAATCCGACTCTGCATCCGACTCCGTTGGAGATCCGAGAGTCCGAGTCGGGGCAAACTTGGAGTATGCATAATCCAACTCCGAGTGGAGCTGGACTGAAAACAAAAGTCCGACTATTATCCAGAGCAAAGTCGGAGTATGTATAATTCGAGCCGAGTCCGACCCATTGCCATCCCTATCTGTAACACCCCCATATTTTCTCGATTTTTTTCCCAATATATTTAATAATTTACTAGTAATATTATTTCTATGTAAATAAATTTTTATTTATTTTTGGGCTTGGTCATGAGAGTTCAATCCTTTTTGGCCATTAGAATTATTTCGGGCCCAAACTTTTTTCTTAACCCTTCTTTATTTTCAAATTAAAAAAAATATAGGAGGAAAAGTGAAGTGTTGGCCGGCCCTATGGGGAGTCTTGGAGGAGTTTTGTAACTCCTTTAGGGTAATGAAAAATCAAGTATTAATCTCACAATACTAACCTTCTTAATTCCCTTAAATCATTTCTTACTTCTCTATTCTATCATTTCTAAAGTTTTCAAGAAAAATTCTCTCAAAAATCCTCATAATTCACACACCTAACGCCATCATCCTCCATCATTTGGTGTTTTTCCTTTACAATTGTGAGTATAATTCTTAATCTATGTTGATTCTTAAGTTTTAATTTAAAATTCTATGATTATTATATGTTTTATCTTATATTTATGTTTCATTTATGATTTAAAATCCATTTATGATTTTGAGATGTATCTTTCTATATAAATTGATGTAGGATGTTTTAGGTTTTTTTTAGATATGCATATATGTGAGGAATAGGATTGGTTTGTGTGATGGATGATTTTGAAATTTATATATATAAATATGAATGTTCATGTAAAAGAATGTGTATGTGGCATTTTTTTATATTTGGTGGAAAACATATTTATTTTATTCGCTAATATGAGAAATTTATAATTTTTGCTAAGAAATTATTGTTGAATAATCAATTTAATCTCAAAGATGGTTCATAAGAATTATATAAATTTAGTCATTGAGAATTAATAGGACGTATATTATTGAATTTGTTTTTATAGATGAAATTTGGCAAATCCCTAAGGGTTTGAAAAAGGGTAAAAATAAATGTGTTTTTGGAGCATTTTTTGGCTTGAAAATAGGTTGAAAATATTTATAGTAAATTATAAATTATGAAAATTGGTACACGACCAACACGGGGGTTTTGACGCCTTCCGGACGCAACGGTGAAGTCAGGATTTCAGTTTGACAGTGTCAGCATACTTTTCTGGACAGAATACTAAATCTGAATTTTTGGTTGATGTTATGTTGTAATGAAGTGTGTTGTGTGATCATGAATTTGTTGGAAAAGTGGTTTGGTGTCAATTATGTGCATGTGTGTTTTGATTGAGGCTTGAGAAGTGTGAATGTATGCTTATTTTCGTACGTACGATTGAATTATGTAGGAAGTCGATTCGTGACGGGAAGTTAATAAGTATGTTTAAGATTTGCTTTTTCTTTCTTAAAGTATGTACACGCAGTAAAACTTGTACATCATGGATTCGTCGTTACAAAAGAATAATAATAATAATTGTATATTGAATAAAGTATGAAGATGATGTTTTTCTGTCTAAATCAAAGGATATGATTTCAATAACTTGACAAGTAGGGGTAGTATGACCTCATTTACTTTAAAGTAGATGTAGTATGACGTCAATTGGTGGAAAGAATTTACTCGCGGTATGTGGGGGCATTATGAGCCACCGCGGGGGTATGCATACTTAACCATAGGCACAGAAGTAAGGCGTGTGTCTATGGTAGAGGCTTGCTTAGGGGTTAGCTCCCCCTAATGTAATGTCTCACCTTTGAAGTTTAGAGTTTGATCCGGCAGTATGGCTGGAAAAGTACAGCAATACGGCTGACTGACTCATTGAATCATTTTGAAATCCATTAAAAGTGAATCGGAAATTGTAAGCCATGTATGGTAGGATCTTATTTTGTTTTGTGATGTAATGTTTATGTTACAAGAGATGTTTTGCTGACGTGTACATTTGATCTTAACGATCTTGCGATTATGTTGTTTCCTTTTTGGGGTTAATAACTAGCAGTGAGTTAAGTTGCAGGTTGGGGAGTGGGGATTTTCACTTGTAAGAATAAAACAGATAGAGTACAGAAAATTCTTATATGAACTTTCATTTAACTTTAAGAATGGATTTATGTTTAAGAGGAAACTTGGGGATTTTCACTTCGTTGCTAAGAATTTCACATCGTTAAGTGACTATAATAACTCTAGTAAAACTCGATCCTCAAGTTTTATTTTCAAAATCCGTTTTATCCCGCCTTTATGACATCTTGGTTTAACTCGGGTTTTACCCAATTTTTATTATAAGGATCAAATTCTCTTTCGAAATGATCCGAGTTTTTTTCCAGGATGTTACACTATGAAAAGGTACTTGAAGATGATGCTTGTTCAGAATTTCGAGAGAACAGTTCTTCTCCTCCTTCTTACTCCTACCTTAATGGAAAAGATCCACCTTTGAAGATTGTTAATTTTGTGTATGAGTCTCCAACTAAATTGACTCCTTTAAGTCCTCCTGTTGAAGAAGACCAAAATTTATTTGGTTCTGATACTCCTGAAGAAGTGCTTTCTGCTAGGGCTAAAAAAAACCCTAAAAATCGCAGTTGATGATTGTAAGACGAATTTGTTTATGTTTATGTTTATTTTTTTCGTAGCTGAGAATATTGAAATTTTTTGGATCTAGGATGTCATTTGATATTTGGGTGACTTCTGGTAATTGTTTGTTGTTGGACGAATTTGGGTTTTTTTGATGGTTTTGATTTTTGAGATGATCATGTTCTTGATATTTCTGATTTTATAGATATTCATGTTCATTTTGCTGTTTGTTTCTGTTTCTATGATTTTTTAGATGATCATGTTCTTGATTGTAAGACATTTTGTTCGTTTCTGATGGCTACAATTTTTGATATTTCTATTTCATTGATCTGTTGTTGTTTGTTTCTTTTTCTATGATTTCTGATTTTGAGATATTCATGTTCATGTACATGTTGCTGTTCATTTTTTAGTTTGTGATGGTTATTCTGGTTATCTGTTTGTTTTTTTGAATGTCGAAGCCCCAATGATGATTTCAAGATTTTCTATAAATTTCTGACTTTGAAAAAATGGCTTTAACATCCTAGTTGAGCAGCTTTTGTTAAACGTGTGAATTCATTGTGTTATATGCATGTTTAATGACAATCGTTTTTTTGATGATTCATTAAAGTCTGAGAGGTTAAACATCCTCTATGATGAAACAAAGGGCTTTTTTGTTATTGATAAGACTAATAAAATTCAAGCCATTAAAACACATGTACATTAACCTTTGATTTCAATTTTGTTTTTGCAAAATGTTGCTCCTAAGATCATTAGATGATTTTTCATAACATAAACTAAGGGGTTTTGTTCTACTTAAAAAAATTTCAGCCTTGTGTCTCCTCAATTGCTCGATCATATGTTTCTTGCATTGCATTGGATGATTGTGCCACATCTTCATTCTCTTGTAGTGTTTGTGATTCTTGTTGATTCATGTTTGGATTCACAAAAGCAACAACTTCCCTAACTAGCAGTGTTGGAATTCGAACTTGAATTCTTAGCCGCCCATTATCTTCTTCAACTTTCTTACCAAAATGAGGTTGAACATAGTCATTACTTCCCTTGAGCATCAAAATCTCGTTTAAATGATGTTGCAATGAAATCCAAACATTTGGTAATGTCTTTGGATGAAGTTCAGCATATGCATCTTCAACGACACTAATCAACTCTGTCATATTCTTTGGCATTTTCTTGTGCATCAATGATTGAATGCTTCTAAAGAATCCCAAGTCCAAGATGTTACAATCTGGACTATTAGGTGGTTGTTGTGTAAGAATGAATGTTAGCCCTCCTTGCTTGATGTTGCATTTTCTTGTTGAATGAAAATGACTGAAGGCCCTTCATTTGGCCACTTTTTTAGTATTGCTGGTGTGAGATTTTGGATGAGCATGTTTCTATAAACTTCTTGAGTGACTGATTCCGTTGGCTTGATTTCATTCGACCCCCTTGGCCTGTTCTTCGAGTCCCTTTGGGCTGCCACCTTGTTAATAAAGGGAAAATTTTCTATTTTCCTATCAAATGTGCATTGACCATGTCGAGTCCATCTTGGCCTAGCAACTGCCCCAAGGAACATGGCCTTTGGTATGAACTTGGCTGACTTTGCTGCCCTATACGGGATCTTCTCTTTGTGTGCAAAGTAAACTCTTTGGGTTTTTTTGGTTAGATAAAACAACTTCTCATCAATGTGAATGAAATCAAACATCTCCCTGTATATTGGATGCCTTTGAATGCTATCTTCTTGGATGAGACTCAAAATCCACTCCACCCTTCTAACTTTATTGGCATTGTTTAAACAAGGGTGAAAGAATTTGAATGTGACTTAATTTCACCTCTTTTGATTAGCCTCACAACGGTCGATGGTGCCAAGTCTAGACAACTTGCAACATCCCTTATACATGTTCATTCCCCCTTCGATCTTGACTCTAGAACGTTTAGAGGCACAACTACTCTCTTCCTTCCACAATTCTTGAATTTTGATTCTACGATGTATGGTTTGTTTGCTTCTTTTGATTGCATTGCCCTATGCCATAACCTTTTTATAGTCCTATGATGATAACCATATTTTTCACCAATTAATTGGAATGTTCCATGAGCTAATGAGTCGGTTGTTTTCATTGAAAGCATCTCTTAAAATATTAGACGTCTCATCTCATTGCTGAGCCTTGGCTTATGATGATTGTTTTGTTCAACTTGTTGCTCAACTAATTGTGTCCGTTCTTGCTCTTATTCTGAGCTTGATTGCGGATCATATTGACTTGATCCAAAATACCATGCCCCCTCGATTTCATCCTCACTTCCTGAAGCCATGAAAAAGGTTGTGATGTAGTTGATTTTGAGCTGTTTGATTGATGTTTTCATCACAGATGCTCCTGAATTATTGGTTTATTGAAGGGATTATGATTACTATTGAATTTTTTTTAATTTTTTTGGGGGGGGGGGGGGGCGAAATTTTATATACCGCAAGCGCACGGTGTACGCGTAGTACGGGTCGAACACAAGGAGGCGCGATCATGGTTATCAGAATCTCGATTCTGATCAACGATTCTACGATTCTACGATCCAAAATTAGGCGACCGATCCGGATCGCAGGTAGGATCTTAACATGGTAGAATCGTACGATCCTACATAGCTCCAGGATTTAAGTGGTAGGATCATAACACGATTCTACGATCTTACGATCTTACGATTCGATCCTATAAGGGTAGCTTCAATTGTAAAAATATTTCATATAATCCAGATTTTACTTATGTATGTATATGTATATATCTAAACAATTACATTAATATGCTAAAGTTCAAGTTTTTCTTGATTCGCATCTTAAAAATGATTATTTAAGGTGTTTTTTACAAAACTTAATAATTGAAGTCAAATAAGTATAAATTTAAACCTTAAAACTAAAAAACAGAACAAATATAATTGAAAATCAGTTATCTAAAGCATATTAATGTATATTTGTAGGATCACACGATCCTACGATCCGATTCTACCGATTTCGATTCTACCCCCTCAACGATCCTACGTAGAATCCCGATCCTAACAACCTTGGGCGCGATAACTCTAGATTGAATGCTTTATGACTAATAAGACACGGGATAAACAAAAGATATGGGTGGAAGTCTAATTCTACGATGTAATTAACTAAAGCAGGTAACAATAGTGGTGTAAATAAGCTAATGCAAATAATAATAATGGTGTAATCACAATTATAAGACAAATTTTAGGGCGTCGGGCGTCGCCTAATTCTAACATAGAGGTCAATTACTCTTATGATTGTATGAAATTGAGCCATCGATATAATTAAACGTGTTCTAATTAATCTCAAGCTTTCGCTCTATTGATTAATATCGATTTATGACCAACAAGTATTAATCCTTAAACTTTCGTTCTATTGGTTAAACTAGAAGGAATTTAACTTAAATAAATCTCAATCCTAAGTTAATCCTAATCTCAAACTTTCGTTTTATTGAAAAGGTCAACATAGATGTTTAAATCAAGATTCATTAAACATAGATTCAATTATAGACTCAAATCGGACACAATCAATCGATAAAATATCAATCCATGCTTCGAATTAGGGATTATGCCTTAACACTAGATAAGAAAACTATTCACAATACATATTCATGGAAAACATATAGCAAACGATGAATAAAAGTAAAGATCGAAACAATAACAAAAGAGAACTTTCAAATTCTGAAGATAACATAAACTAGAAATACCAATTCCGAATGCAAATACGATGTTAAACAAAGGGAAAGCTTTAAGAAACTCTAAGAACTCAAAAGAATGTACAAGTATTGAAATTACAGGAAAAGAAAACTAAAGAACTGAAATGTCAAAACTAGTACTGAATGAAAAACTAAGAACTCCAATGTAACCGACACTTTATATAGTGGCTCCAGAAATTAGAAGAAGAAACCGCCAGGAAATGCTCCGGATTGACAAGCGACGATCGACGCTTCTATAGGCGACGAGTCGTCGCAAACTTTCTGCCTTATTTGATGACCGTCAGCGCTTGAGTGACGAGCGTCGCTTAGGGTGTGACGAATCGTCGCTTTTTTCTCTGGAAAGTTAATTGGAAATGCAATACGATGGCGACAAGCGTTGCATACAGACGACTCGTCGTAAAGTTTCTGGAATAATCATTGCTTCATCGATACTGGCGACGACTCGTCGCTTTGCCTCTGATCTGCACATTGCTTCGTTTCTTCGCTGCTCTTTCATTGGGAGTACTCTTGGCATGATTTCTTCACCTGACAAAGAGGTCTTGGGCCATTTCTCCAAGCCTTCACCCTCTTATTACTCCAAAGACCTAGTAAAGCTCCAATTTGCCTCAAAAATCTTACAAAAACACAATGATAAACTCGTGAAACAAAATTATCATAGATCCACAAAAATTACTACCAAAAACCCACTAAACGACATAAAAGTAGCATAAAAATGACACAAATAAGTGCAAATAATTGCACTTATCATTGCCTATATACTCTATTGCAGAAATTGGAAAGTCATTTTTGTTTTTCATTTTTGGTTCTTAGTCACTTTGCTTATTTTAGTAAGGAATCCATGTATAGTGGTTTTAGCCAATGGAATGGCTGTAATTTAATTTAAGTATTGGGATTTTTCCCTCCATTTTATTAATTGCCCTCTAAAAATTTCTAAATATGGAATGAAACTTGTAACCAAAAACAAAAATTTGTTTTGGCTCCTTATCCTTGTTGTACGGTTCATTATCATTACCGAGGTTATATGAGTGGGGTAATTTTTTTGTATTGTTACCTGCCCATTTATCTTGGCGGGCTGGTATTATTCGTCAAATTTTTTACTTTTATTGAAAAACACTATCCAAGCACACCCATTTTTCGAGCCAGGTGGATTGAGCTTGGCGGATAACTTGCCTATGAACTACTCTAGTCTATAACCATTATCTTCAAATCTTCTTTGTAAATCAAACCATTAAAAATAAACAATACTGAATTAAATAATGTAACAAAAGATGTTTGAAGGTTAAAGAGTTGTTTTTAACAAAGATAAATGAATTAAGGGTAAAATGTAATCAATCGGATTCGGTTCTATGACTTGATTTCACAACTATACCATAAATTGTAATTATGCAATCAAATATTATATATCATGTTTATGAATCTACAAACAGGATCAACCTTGGGGGTATGCCCAACGGGCAACCATCTAGGACCAAATTTTTGTAACTAGTAATCATATAGATTAAGGGCCTCATGTGAGAGAACATGTTTAAAGGGGAAGGGCTCAAAAATTCAGTGAAAATGTACTGTACAGTTGACTTAAATGAAATTCTAATAAGGAAGGAACAAATAATAGAAAATTAACAATTCTTAATCTCATATGTCTCTTGGTTCTCCCCCTCTAACCGATTCAATAAAAATAGAATAAAATCAAGGAAAATTTGCTTAAAATAATCTCAACTATCACTCATTGGTCATAAATAATTCCAACCATCACTTATTTTTAAAGAATCCTAACTTTCACATGTATTTGTTCATGGTATACCCATGGACTTGGTAACCTATGATAGAAGGTCACCTTTGCAAAAATAAAAAAGGAAAATTAAATTAAAAAAAACAAAATCAAAAAACTCAACCCCTCACCCATTCTTCCATCCCCAACCCAGCCAATACCACCCCAGCCCATCCACTTTCCTACCTCTTCTCCTTCCAGCCACACAACCATCCCAGCGACCACCACTCCCCATCCCTTATAGCCTAAATCGCCACTACCACTCAAAATCAGCCCAACCCCTATCCCACTGAAATCAACCCAACCCATGTGTGATGAAGTTCTTGATGCTCTTATACCTACTGTGTCTACTATTGTTCTAATATGGATCAGCTGTTGCATCCAGTTGTGGGATATATTACTTGATCTTTATTATCTTAATTCTTAGCCCTTCCACTAGTAGTGTGATGAATTTTTTGGCTGAAATTTATACTCATTTAGGGATGACACGGTCTTTAGCTAACAAACTAATGAAATTGGGAACAATTGGTTATAAAATAAACAAACTTTTGAATGAATCAAATACCCGCCACTAATGAATTAAATACCAAGAAAAAGGAAGCACACTCTCAGTGAGGATTACGAGTCTTACCTGACCATATACATGACCCACAGGCTTATCAAAATAGCCCATTGACTGCCCACAATGTAATTGCACAAATAAAAACATTTAAAAGGATTTCTCCTTTTCTCTCAAGAAAATATCTCAGTTGGTTGAAGGGAACAAGTTTTTCAATAGCAAAAGGATTACGAGTCTTACCTGACCATATACATGACCCACACACTTATCAAAATAGCAAATATAAAGCCTATCTCCAATTACGAATCATAAAAAATTATATAAATTATATAAATACTTACAATAAAATAAATCTAAAAAAACATACATGAATACTTCCTCCGTTCCATTTTAGTTGCACCATTGGGTTTAGCACGTTTTTTAAGGGTCGTCAAATCAGTATGGTAAAAGTAGGGATGATGTATGATTGATGGTGATATATGGGGTAGAAATAAAAAAAAATTATTATAAGTAGATAGTGGTTGTGACTTGTGGGTATATTAAATAATTAATGGGATGATGTATGATTGATGGTGATAGTGGGGTAGGAATAAAGAGAGAATAAAATAAGTATATTATTTTGCCAAAAATAGTAATGTTGCAAGTAATATGAAACTTCCAAAATTGGTAAGTGTTGCAAGTAAAATGGAACGGAGTTAGTATATATTATCTTCAATATATTCTTTAACAAATTAACTTAAAATTCTCTCTTCTAAAGTGAAAATTTATGATGAGTGCTAAGTTGAATAGTTATATATTTTGCCATTAAAGTAAAAAATAGGAAATCAATGACAATTGAAATCAGACGAGCAGAGAGAACTGTTGTATTAATAGATCGAATGCTAACATACTTCATCTCTTTTATTGAGCTGCTTAGAGTTTTCCTTTATATTCTTTTTTTACACTTAATTTCTTACTTATCCTATTTTATTGACTTATTTAATTTTGGTAAGTTTTATTAGCCATAAAACACGCTATAGTTCTCAAAATTACATTATTAATGCTCAAGAAACATTTTTATTAACAATAAAACATTTTGATTAACATACTTTTATAGATTTTCCATTTTTTATATAGTATACGTTTGGGAAATGTAATACTAGGGGCTCAATTTTTTTCGTTTGGCTAGGACCCCTAAAATCTTAGAAACTGTCCTATTTAGAAAAATACAATTAGAATTAAAGGAGGGAAGAAATAAGCCGTGGAAATATAGTATTTCACGAGATTAACAATAGTGACACATTAGTACATTGCATTAACAAATAAAACATATAATTCCACTTAACATAGAAAATACATTTTGGAAAGAAATATAGTTGTAAACCATAAGTTGCAAACTCCGTAGCTACTACTAACCCTAATTTGGCTCAGTGTATACATACCAAATTAAATTTTACTTTTTTGTCACCTCCCCAAGTTTGCCACTAACCTAAATGCAAACTACAGAAATTTACAAACATTTTGCTTGCATTCAACGTTTTACAACCGACATAAATTCGTTAGACTTATCGACATAACAAGATTTATTATATAAGGGAAAATAAAGGAAATTAAGTTTTTTCCACTAAAATAGTATTCATAACGAAATTTATCTATATTTTCCTTTTAAACCCCTCTTCCTTTATTTGATAATTACGAATGGAGCACCTTGCTAAGCAAATTAAGGAGCTTATCATGGGCAGTCAAATGAGGGAAATGACCATTAACATCCATAATTTCGACTCGTGTTTTAGCATTAACCATCTTCTTCTGCATGTAATGAGGCACAAATGAAGGAGCAACCACATCATTGATTGTGTTTATGATTGTGCATGGTGTTTCAACTTTCTCAAGAACATTCCTATAATCACCCAAGAAAATTATCTTAGCAACAGCTAGGGCTACTTCTGGTCTCATTTCCTTTACTGTCTTCTCAAATATTTTAGCTGTAATAGGATCTCCTCCTACTGCTATTGGAGCAAAAGCTGTAACCCATTGCTCGAAATTCGACTCTATTGTTGTTAGGATTTGATTAATTTCTGTTTCATTGAATCCTCCTTCATAATCTTCTGTGTTTATGTACCTATAAAATTATATCAACAATTCAACATTTTACATTTTGTCAAAACTTTATAATCATTGTACACTTTATTGTCAAAAACCGTTGGTTTTACGTCAAAAAGTGTTACTTTTTACAACCATAAATATTTAAATAAGAAACTCATTAGTAACACTTTTTTGCCCAAAATAACATGCTTACAGAGTTCACACATAAGTATTATTCACACTTGAACTCCATCATATATATATAAGTGTGCTATGAATTATGACTTCGCCTCATAAAATTTTTATTATATGTTCTCTTTAAGTATTATCTTATTGAGTTTGTCATATTTTTTATTTGGTTATGATCTCACAATACTTTATTTTAATTCTTGTATACTTCCATATTAATTTGTTTTTCTTATTTTATACTTATTAAATTTTATGAAACCTAAATATATTTATATGTAGGGAAAAACCAATATGTAATTTTTTTTGATATGTAATAATGCTAGAGAGTAATCATAGGCAAGGGAGAAGAGAGAATTAATATTTTTATGTATGTGGTAAGAATCAATTCAAAATTATTAAAAAAAATTAAATAAGCAACTTCAAATCACTGGACTAACCTGTAATTTTGTTACATGTAAGTTAAAGTGTGAAAATGTATAGTAGGAAGATATTAATTAGATAAAGGTTGATTGAGATGGATGTAAGAAGCATGTGAAGTGTCAAAATTGATTGGCGGAAGTAAAGTGAATGAAGGGCGAATTATGATGATAAATTCCATCCATTCAAGGTGACTAAAAATTACTCCCTCCGTTTCCATTGAATTTGCATCATTTTTCATTTTGGTTCATCATCATCATCATTATACCCAGTGTTCCAGCACATAGATAAATCTATGGTCAGGGTCTAGAGAAGGAAGATCGACAGCGTCTCATACCCATAAGGAGAGGGCGGTCAAAAGAGTCCTTCGTCCCATTTAATTTGCATCATTTCTATTTTTGGACAATGACCCACCTCTTTCTTTTAATCTCATCCATTTATTTAACTCTCTTTTAATTTCATTCACACAATTCATTCTCTCTCCTTATTTATTACTACTTTCTTAAAAATCCATAAATTTCTCTTTGATGCAATTTAAAGAGAACGGAGATGGAGTAGTACAAATAGAGTGTCCAAAAGCTGACATCGGAGTAGTTGCGGTTACGAAACAACTAGAGTGTAATAAAGACAAATATGAATGGGTTAAGTTTTTTTTTTTTTTTGAGGTAAGTTAAGTGCCGCAAAAATAATGTAAATTAAAAACAATTCCCAAAATTTAGGGGTTTTATTTTGATTGATTATTTTGGCTACATCCTTTACAGAAAGTTAGGTTAGGCTTTGGTTTTATTTTATGCAAAATCAACATAAAATTGAGCACTTTCATTAGCAATTTTAGATATAGGAAGTTTTACTACTATTGTGGTTCTCTTCTCACAAAAAAAAAAAAAAAAAAAAAAATAATTGCAGGCAAAATCTTGATTTTTTGCATTTAAGTAGATAATTTTTAAAAAATCCATGAATTTATACTGCATCCGTTATTAAGTGATATTCTCATTTGTTATTTTAGACTTTTTGTTTGT
This sequence comes from Amaranthus cruentus, assembly GCA_019425755.1. Lineage (NCBI taxonomy): Eukaryota > Viridiplantae > Streptophyta > Magnoliopsida > Caryophyllales > Amaranthaceae > Amaranthus > Amaranthus cruentus. The sequence goes on from CM033464.1 coordinate 7,089,519, forward strand.
TGTTATCCTAAAAAATTTTCAATCTATTCATAAAATTTTGGACATAATTTACTTTATACATGCTAATTAATGCTAGCTTATGGTCCTTGCATATTTTCTACTAACTTAATTTTAACATTTTTCTATGGTTTATAATCACTACATATTTTGCACTAATTTTAGTTAAATGTTTTTTGGGAAATTCCATGTGATAACTCTGAGGTTTCGAGCTAACCACGTCGTAACCAAAACTTTAAGAAAAAATCCAAGTGGTAAACCTGAGATTTACGTAATTGTTCCATCGTGACCTTTTCGCACATAAAAACATTAGCAAACATTAATTTTGAAGCTTTAAGGTTGTTATACGCATATTTATGCGACTCAACATTTCAAATGCCATGAATTTCAACATTTTTCCCCAAAACATAAACCTTAGATCTACCATCTTTCATATAAATATTATTTTCCCCCAATTTCAAAGATGATAGAGTTCTGATTTATATTTTGGGGGAAAATGTTGAAACCGATGACATTTGAAATGTTGAATTGCATAAATAGGGGTACACCATCCTTAGAGCTTCAAAATTAACGTTTGCTAACGTTTTAATTACGTTTTATGTGCAAAAAGGTCACGATAAAACAATTTGGTAAATCTCGGAATTATCACGTGGATTTTTTAAAATTTTGGTTTCAACGTAGAAAACCCAAAACCTCA
>CM033464.1:7095212-7102712 GCA_019425755.1 Amaranthus cruentus
ATGCTAATTTCAATAATATGTGATTTTGTGATTTTGTTGAACATTTCTTGAACATTTTTGCGCGCTGTTTTGTGATTTAAAATTTTTTTGGCTTTCTTAATCTGAGATATCTTGATCATTTATTCAACAATTATTTATGAGTTGTGATGCTTTCTTGTTTACATTGTGATGCTTTCTTTTATTAGTTGTGATAATAAACCTTAATGTATTGCTTTCTTTTATTAGTTGTTCACTGCGATTAGGGCTTTTATTAGTTAGTAGTGGTTGTAAATATATAAATGTCACAGATTTATAAATTGTGTAATGCTTTATAAATTGTGATTTGAATTGTGATTATGCATGAATTATTTATGAATTGTGATTTGAATTGTGATTATGCATGAATTATTTATGAATTGTGATTTGAACATTTCTTGAACATTTCTTAAACAATTATATATGAATTGTTATTCTTGAATTAGGTAATTTCGATTAGGTCTTCTTGAATTATGCATGAATTATTTCACGATTTTGTTGAACATTTTCTTGAACATTTCTTGAACATTTATGCGTGCTGTTTTGTGATTTAAAATTTTTTTGGCTTTCTTAATCTGAGATATCTTGATCATTTCTCAACAATTATTTATGAATTGTGTTTTTTGATTCTTATGTGATAATAAACCTTAATCTGACAAAGTATGTTGTATATATGCGATGCTTTCTTAATGAAATCGGATGCGTTATTCATAAAATTGTGATGCTTTCAGTGTAGAGGTAGCTACTACTTCAAGAGAAGAAGCTAATGATCAAGATAATGGAGAAGAAAATCATGACGTGGAAGATGAACAACCTTTGTCGAAAATGAAAGGGAAAAGAGTGAAGAAGACTATTGCTTCAAAAAAGAGAAAGTAAGTTGTTCAATACTTATTAAAATGTGATGCTTCATTTATTAAAATGTGATGCTTTTTTAAGAAGTTTGTGATGTCTATGAGAACCATGATAATTTATTTGTTTTTTCAGAGTTCAAGGAGAAGAATTTAGTGATGACCAAGAACAGAATGTGCCAAAAGTGAACGTAAATTAGGAAAGAGTACAAATTGTTTCAACAATTCCAAAAAAGAAGTTATAGACATAGATGCGTTCTACCTAAATTTGTGATGCTTTATTTATTCAACATTGATGCTTTATTTACTGATTCTTTATTTATGCTTTACTTATTAATATACTTTGTTAATTAGTTAATTACTGATGCTTTATTCATGCTTTGTTAATATACTTTGTTAATTAACATACTTTGTTAATTACTGATGCTTTATTCATGCTTTTATTTCTGATAACATGTGATGCTTTCTTGTTCACTTTCTGGTAAGATTGATAAATATGTAATGCTTTCTTTATACACATGTGATGATTTTATTTATTACATGTGATGCTTTTATGTATTACATGTGATGCTTTTCTGATTAATATGTGATGCTTTTCTGATAAATATGTAATGCTTTCTTTATACACATGTGATGCTTTTCTAATTAACATCTGATTAATATCTGATTAATATGTGATGCTTTCTTGTTCACTTTCTGGTAAGATTGATAAATATGTAATGCTTTCTTTATACACATGTGATGATTTTATTTATTACATGTGATGCTTTTATGTATTACATGTGATGCTTTTCTGATTAATATGTGATGCTTTACTGATTAATATGTGATGTTTTCTTGCACATTTGTTTCGATTTAATCATGTTTTCAGGAGAATAGGTCAACTGCACATGCTTTCATCTCCTTCTCAAATGAGCTTATTGTGTGAGAAGTTGAATGATAAGCAAAAGGCCGATGTGAAGGATATTGGGTTTGATGGCCTTCTTAAGTTGAATATTAAGAAGAGCTATCATGGTATAGTGAAGTATTTTATTGATCAATACGATGTTAGTACCTCTGTCTTTATTGTAAATCAATCTTGTAAGTTTAGTGTCACTGAGTATGATGTGTGTGATATATTTTGTTTGCCTTTGAGTGACAATGATGTTATTAAACCAAGTAAAGACTCTTTAGAGTATAATTTGTTTGAGGAATGGAAACGGAATTTGGATTGTATTGGAGAGAAGGATATATCTGCGGATGTACTGTATAACAAAATAGTTAATGAGTTAATTGATGGGGGGGATGAGTTTAAGAGATATTTTGTGATGTATTCAATGATAACCTACTTGACTCCCAATTCACATAAAACAGTTGATCTTAGTTTACTAAAACCGTTGGCTAAGGTGAGTGAGATCAAAAATCTGAATTGGTGTGGCCTTGTTTTTGAGAGGTTCAAAAGGGGGTTGGAGAGATGCCAAACCAAAAATTTGAAGAATATCCCTTCTTGTATGGCCATACTGGAGATATGTTTTTACCATAGAGTTAGCTCTCTAGGAATATTTCCATCCTCTAGGTTACCCTTAATCCAACACTGGACGTTTGATAAGCTGAAGATTAGAGCACAAGTTGAAATGGGTGCTCGATCTTTTGGATTGGGTGATTTTGATGGAAATACTTACCCGATTTCTAAGAAGCTAAGAAAGCATTCTCCAGACGATGATGTGGAGCTAGAGGACAACGGGATGTATCTTAGAATTCCAATTCCAAATGGTTTGGTGGCATCCTCCGATCGTCAAATCCATGAGTCAGCTGTTGATGTAAGTTATATTATATTTTTCCGCATTTAATTTTGTATTTGCATCATAAATAATAAAGCATCACATTTTATACACATGTGATACTTTACTGATAAATATGTAATGCTTTCTTATTTACTGATTCTTTATTTATGCTTTACTGATTAATATGTGATGCTTTACTGATTAATATGTGATGCTTTCATAATTAACATACTTTCTTAATTACTGATGCTTTCTTCATGCTTTTCTTTCTGATCATATTTGATGCTATTTTGAATAACATGTGTTGCTTTTGTAAATAACATGTGATGCTTTTGTACATAATATGTGATGCTTTCATAACTGTCTTTATTGATAATATGACTTGGATTAAAATGAAGTATTTTTTCTTATGTTCTTTGTTAAGGAACTTATGGAGGAGGTGAATAGGATGAAGAGGAATATGGAGATTATTACTCAACACCATATGTCAAAATTGTTGAAGCTCAAGGCGAAAGGGAATCAAGTACAAGAGGTTGGAGCATCATCAGATTCGCCGACACTATCACAATGGTACTCCGCGAAAGTGTTGAAGGAGATTGATGAAATGGTTGGTCGGATTAAAGAGGTTAGAAAAGAACTGCTGATATCGACCAACCTAGCTCGACTTGGGAATTTCGATCTTGATGCTTCACCTTCACCTCCATCCCTCGAAGAACATTGGAAGAGAAGAGCAAGAAAGTAGTGTTTTTATGTACTGACTTTTGGATAGTTTGTTTGACTAAACGTTTTTATGTGATACTTTTGCAAAGAACTGCGATACTTTTTATGTACTTATGTTTTATGTCAAAACAGGATCCTAAAGCACTTTGTGTAGTTTGACATTAGATAGTTTGTAAATGACTATATTTTGCAAATCTGAGCTTGTTCGCTAGCATTGTTCACTCTTTTGGTATAGTTTGTAAATGACTAAACGTAGAGGTATATTATATTATTTTCATATTGGATAGTTTGTAAATGACTAAACATAGAGGTATATTATATTATTTTAGTCAGATGCTTTCACTCTTTTTGGTAAATTTGACTAAACATAGAGGTATATTATATTATTTTGTAAGGATCATATTCATGAACATTCATATATGACTTACAAGGTATTATAATGAATATGAAATGTAAGTATCACATATTGCACTTACTGATTTGTGCTTGTATGTAAGATATCAATTGATTATGAGAGAGAATTTTTTTCTTAATTAACATTTTGATAAACAAGTGATGATAAAGTTATGTTTTAAACAAGTGATTTTAATTTTTTTAATTAATTTTAAAAATGATAAATTGTTATTTTTAACATTTGATACTTTCTTAATAAACATTTGATACTTTCTTAAATAACAACTGATGAAAACTTTCTTAAGTATTTGAGGCTTCAAAGCCAAGCCTTTTTGGCTAACTCCACTTTTTAATCTATTTATAATTCTCAGAAATTAGAGATAATTATGGGATATTATAGATATAAATGTATCTTAGTATTTATATGTTCATATTTAGGGAAATAATGAAAAACCTATACAAATTGATGCATTCGAGAATGCACTGAAAACCAGCATCAAAGCCAAGCCTTTTTGTCTAACTCCACTTTTTAATCTATTTACATGAAATACTAGAGGACAATTACAGACCACTAGACTAACACACACGCTACTTATACAACCAAATGAATATGATTTTCAATATCAGTTGTAGTAATATTTACTTGTCCTTCTGTTAAGCAGTCTTAATCAACTTCCTCCATCTTGCTCTCCTCTGCAGCATCTTCTTCAAGAGCGGGCATATCTGCATCCTCACCTGCCTCTTCCTCGTCGATGCTCAACCCGAGTTTCAACATCCTGTGAATCCTAGCTGCGAAGGTGTTTGGGTCCTCGAGACTAAAACCGGAAGTTAGCAGTGCAGTCTTGAACAGCAGCAACACAAGATCTTTCACCGATTTGTCGTTCTTATCAGCCTCGGCTCGCTTCCTAAGTTCCTCCATGATTCCGTTGTCGGGATTAATTTCCATAGTCTTCTTGCTAGACATGTAAGCTCCCATGCTACTGTCCCTCAATGCTTGAGCCTTCATAATTCTTTCCATATTTGCTGACCAACCATACTCTCCAGTTACCAAACAGCAAGGTGTATCAACACAACAACCACAATGGAAGTAAGAGCCAAAAAGGTGTGTGTGCAAGGGGCAGTAAGAGCCCTCCCACAGCAACATAACAAACAACTAAAAATATAGTGAATAGAGACAGATTAAGGCAACATAACAGCACTATGCATAACAACACTATGCACACAAGAAATTTAAGCAGCTCTTACAAGAAATTCATACCTAAAGCAGGGATTTAAAATAGCTACCACTGTATTTCAAAAGCAAGTCACCTGCAAGATGCAATGAAAAAAATATTTATGTTAAATGTCTAAAATGTGGAAAACAGCAATGTTTAATAAAGAAAGTAGCTCTTTTATTACGTAAAGTAACAACATAAAATTCAAGGGCAACCAAATCATCCTCATCATCTTCTGCCAAACTAATGCATCGATGTACCTCATTCCAAACATCTCCTAAAATCCTTTTTCTAGGTTCCATCGCATTATTTCCATCCAATAATGTGCCATCAATATCATAGACATGCATTTTGGTAGCATTTGTTGTCCACCTTTTTAATATATAAGGCTCTGGCAGATATTTAACGCCATTTGCATGTAAAACCCATAATGCATGCTTACACAAAACTCCTACTCTTTTGAACAACTTACAAGAGCAATCAACATACAATGTTTGTGCATCATACACAACTTCAAAAATTGTGCTAGTGTTGAAATGTACTACACAATACACATCCTTGCCATCTCTAACGAAATTCCTTTCAAAACCACATTCATCTCGTGCACTAAGCATTGCTTCTTGAAAATCCTTAAAAACAACATTTGTGTAGACACTAGAAGCATGTTTTTCAATAGGGATGCGAGTCTTTAAAGGGGCAGAATACAACTTGCATTTACTATCTAGAGTCTCCATCATATAGCATTGAACATCCATCGCACTTTGAAACCTCATTTGGAGTTCAACTAATGTAATAAATTTGTTCACAAAGTAATTGAAAAAGTTATTCTCACTTTCCGATCTAGATGTTGTTCTAAGTAAACCTCCCATATAAAGATCTCTAAAATATGCGGGCACCCACATTTCTCTAATATCATACATACTATTCAACCAATCATTATTACTTAGATTAGCATGCTCATAATCTAACATCATTTTTGACCACTGATCTTCAAATTCATGGGGCTCATTATCCCTATTATACACAAGTCTATTAATTCTTTTTAGAAACATTTCATCATTACGTAACTCAATAGAAACTTTATCAGTTAGTTTCTTCATTATATGCCAACAACAGAATTTATGAATAGACTTGTCAAAAACATTGGGTAGAGCAATTTTTATGGCTGGATCTTGGTCTGTTATAATGGAATTTGGTTGTTTTCCACCCATTGCCCTCAAAAAAGATTCAAATAGCCAAGTATAAGATGATACATCTTCCCTATTAACCAAAGCCACAGCAAAAGTAACACATTTTTTGTGATGGTCAACACCCGTGAAAGGAACAAAAATCAGATTATACTTGTTAGTACCATACGTAGCATCCACAGATATCGAATCACCAAATAATGAATAGTTTCTCCTACTAATACCATCTACCCAAATTGCCTTCGATAGAGATTTAGTATCATCAACCTCAAAATCGAAAAAAAAACTAGGTGAAATTTCTTTCTTCTTAACAAACATTTCCACAAACATCTGCCCGTCAGCTTCATTAATAAAACACTTTAAATCCCTATAAAAGTTTTTAAAGTTATCTAGTGAAGCCCCTACTTTCAAATAACTTCCTACTTGTTCTTTCCATATCCTATATGAACTAGTTGGACCTCTATTCAAGTTCAAATTGTTCATAATATATCTTTTTTGTCCACTGTTTAAACTAGATGAACCTTTTAAATGTTGCCTAGAAATAGGCGAGGCAAGAATGTGGCTATGGCCTTCAATAAACTTAAAAACCCAATATTTACCCTCTTTAGTCCTTTGAAAAACAATTTTAGCATCACAAGCTTCACGGGTTACAAGCCTTCTTCTCGATGCACCTAATTTCTCTTCCCTCATCCCTTGTTTATTACACAAATAATATTTAGACGTAACAACGCCTTTATAGATTTTCTTAGTCCCCGATCTAATATCAAAACCACAAGCCTTAGCATATATTTCATAGAATTTCCCCCCCTCTTCTAATGAATCAAAGGTCATATGCAATACTGGTATCAAATTTTTATCACAATGAGGGATGAACTGCTTACGATCAAGAATATGAATAGGTGTACCCTGAAACACAATACCATTAACATTGTTTTCAAGAGAAAGTAACACATTTTTAAGACAAAGTAACACATTGCCAACACAAAATAACAAAAAATGTATTACTATCATCATAAATTAACTTACATATAAGTGCTCACTTAAAGTAGGTACAATATTACAATCATTTATAGGTGAGGAAGACAGCAAAGGTTCAAAGGGATTCGTTGAAGAAGGTGGATCATTGTTATCTTGCAATGCAACCTAAAAAACAAAGTAAGATATTTTGTGTAAAAATCATCACATTTCTTAGCTAAAAGTAACACTGTGCATATACATTAAAGTGTATTATTGACAAATAGAGGCTTACCATGAGTTGACTTGAAGAATTAGAATTGTTATCATCAAGGTTAGTAGTGGTTGTAAATGTCACAGTTTGTAAGGGTTCTATATGCTTAGTTAAAGATGTGCCAGCCTTATC
>CM033464.1:7105212-7290212 GCA_019425755.1 Amaranthus cruentus
GAACGATCTACACACATTCTCCACCATCTTGATCAACTTCTTCGGGAGGCAAAAATTTGAGCCCAGAAGTTCTGCATACCCCCAATGACACTGCGAACCAGTTGGATCCTCCCTGCATAAGATAGAAGCCGAGAAGACCAGAAGCTAATCCTGCCTATAATCTTATCCACCAGAGGCCTGCAATCTCTAGAATTCAGCTTTTTGGAGTGAAGAGGAACTCCAAGGTACCGAAAAGGGAAGTTACCCTCTTCCATGTGAAGGAATTGCAGGATCCGCTCTTTGTTCTGCTTTTCGATCCCGGAGAAATAGACATTGCTTTTACTAGTGTTCGCTTCTAGCCCAGAAGCTTTTGAAAAGTTGTTGAAAGTTTGCATTATGTTTCTGACCGAGGTGATATCGGCTCTGCAAAAAAGAAGGAGGTCGTCGGCAAACAGGAGGTGGGTGATATTGGCACTTCTGCATTTGGGGTGGTAGTGGAAGCCCTGAGAGTTGCACTGCTTCTGCATCAACCTAGACAGGTATTCCATTGCTATGGCAAAAAGGTATGGGGAGATGGGATCCCCTTGTCGCAGACCTTTCTCAGCATCAAACGGTTTGAGGGGTAAACCATTGACCAGAATAGAGAACGACACTGTAGAAACACAAGTCTTGATCCAGTCCACAAACCTAGGCGGGAAACCCATCTCACACATGACAGCAAAAAGGAAAGTCCAGCTGATCGAGTCATAAGCTTTACGAAGGTCCATCTTGATCATGCATCTGGGGCTATTGTTTTTCCTTGTGTACCCTTTGATCATATTAGCTGCTAGTAAAACATTGTCTGCCATCTGTCTACCAGGAATGAATCCTAACTGTGCTTGGTCTATCACGTTTCCCATCACCTTCTGGAGTCTCCCTGCGAGGATTTTGGATATGATCTTGTAGACTACCGCGCAGCAGGCTATAGGTCTGAAGTCTCCAACTTTGCAAGCATGGCTAGATTTGGGGATGAGGGTTACGGAGGTGTAATTGAGAGGGCGAAACATATCTCTCTTAGTGAAGAAGTCCCTGAGTGCCGTGACTAAGTCAACCCTGATGATGTTCCAAGCTCTCTTAAAGAAGCACGCATTAAACCCGTCAATCCCTGGAGCTTTGTTGTCATTGATCCCGAACAAGGCTTCCTTGATTTCCGCTTCTGTCACTTCCCCCACTAACATATGGCTACTGGAATTGTCAATTTGGGGGCCCTCCCTCATTACTCTCCTGTTTATCATCTCAAGGTTAGGCGTGGCTGTACCTTGGAGGCGTTTATAGAACTGGGAGATTTCATTGTGAATTTCCTGGGTGGTGGAGATAGTCTTGCCTTCGCAGTCCTGGAGCTCATAGATGCTGTTAGAGGAATTTCTCTCTTTAATAGTAGCATGGAAGTAGGCAGTGCATTCATCCCCATTCCTTATCCAGTTGATTCTGGATTTTTGCATCAGGGCCTTTTCTTCAATATTTCTCCATTTCCTCAGCTGGGTTGTAGCATCTTTCTCTTGTTGATGAACACACTCATTCAGGGGATTGTTTTTCAACTTTGTCTGGATATTATCAAGAGTGTCTTCCCATTTCTTAATTTTATCCTTGATGCCCGCGAACTCCTTAGAATGCAGTTTCTTCAGCTTGTCTTTCACATTATTCAGCTTATACCACAATCTTTGGAGACCCTCACCCTTCACCTTGATTTCCCACGCTTCCTTTACCACCTGAAGAAATCTTGGTGCTCACACAAGTAGTTGAAGAAACGGAATGGCCGGTTCTGCAACTGCTCATGATTTTTAAGGTTCAAAATGAGGGGAGTGTGGTCCGATGACTGGGGGTTAACATACTGGACATACGCCTGAGAATAGGTGTTCAGCCATTGGAGATTTCCAATAGCATGGTCTATCTTTGTGAGCGTGCGGTTCTCTCCTTTTTCTCTATTTGTCCAGGAGTACGAGTGCCCTCTTTCAGTAATGGGATGCAGGTCCTTGTTATGGAGCCATTGAAGCATGTCATGAGTTTCATAAGTTGTGACCTATGACCCGTTCTTCCGATGCTCATCTTTATAGATAGCATTGAAATCTCCCATAAAAAGGCATGAAGAATTTATATTAAGGCTCTTAAGGCCTTTCCACATCTCCTTTCGGTCCGATACATTGTGTAACCCATAAACAAAAGTGATGATGAAACTGTGCGACGAATTGATGGGTGTTATTTTTGTAGTGATGAATTGTTGATGAGTGTCCACCACTTCTATCTTGCTTCTATCATGTCTCCAACCAACCCACACTCGCCCCTTCTCATGATGATTGTAATTGTCACACCAATGCCATCTATTCCCAAATTTATCCCGAATTTTTTTAGCATTCCTCTCCTTAATTTTAGTCTCTAATAACCCAACAACACTCACATTGTTATTACCAAGGAAGTTTTTGATTTCCTTGGTCTTTACGGGGCTATTCATGCCCCTCACGTTCCAAGACACAATAATCATTGTAGAGAGGGAATTTGAGGGTTCCCGCCCCTGTGATCTTTGTTTCGTATCTCCTGTTCTTCATCATGATCATGTGCCACAATTAAGTGCTGCTGAGACTCTTCTTGAAGTGTGATGTTGTACGGTTGTTTGTGGGTATTTCTGCGGGCTGATTTTTTTGCACTAACCGTAGTCCATCCCCTCTCCTCATCCTCCTCATGACCCTTTTCATCCTGGTCCCCATTCGAAGTCTCTGTACATTGCTGAGCATCATTAATTGTCTGCTGAAAGGGAGCCGGCAACTGCTGTCTTATATTCATCTCATCTGTGTTGTTCATTTCCTCCTCACCCATTATGCTCTTGTGTTGCTTGTTGTCGCCTAAGAATGTTCCTTGCTCTTTCTCAATATTATTCTTCAAATCATCAATACATGTGACCCTTTTCATGAGTTTGGCAATGGTAGACGGAACCCACAACTTCTTCGACTTTTTGTTCTTGTCTTCCTCAGTACTAGGGTTCGGTTGCTGTGGTTGCTCTTTACAATTGTGGCCTAACTTGTGGCATTTACGACAATAGAAGGGTTTCCATTACGGTATGGCTTTTTGGGTAAATTCCCGCCCCATATTATCTCTCACTTTGATCTCTGTGACAAATTCCTGTGTGATGTCCACCTCCACAAGGACCCTCGCGTATGACACTTTCAATTGCTTTGTTGTACAGTCATCTGCAAGAATGGGAACTCCTACTGCACTAACTATCCTGCTCAATGTTTCTTCTCCCCAACAGTGAAGAGGGAGGCTAGGCAAGCGAATCCAAACTGGGATAACCCTCAATATTTCTTCCTTAAAGTCAAAATTCCTATCCCACTTTTTCACAATCATCGGTGCTCTGTTAAGAAAATACGGTCCTCCTTTGAGTATCTCCTCACATTCCTCATCGGTGTTGAATCGCAATATGAAAAACCCATCCTCATGAACATGAATGGTCGACATACTAACAAAACTCCAGTGCTTACGAATAAAACCTTTAATGACATCAATTTTCACATTTCCACCAACAACATAAACAACAATAGCTCGCTCCCAAAGTTTCATTAATTCAGCTACATAATGGGTTTCTATATGCATAATTTGAATGCCATTTTCAATTATAGGAGGGATAAATTTTAGGGGCATACCACTAGGAGACTTTGGGCTTGCAACCTTGTCTTTCCAGGATGTTACTGTGGGTGGCACATTGGTTGTTGCTGTCATCACAGTGGTTGTCCTCTTGGTCAGGGCTGGGTACTCCTCCTCCATGTTCTGAATTGAGTCTTTTTCCCCATTCTGATCGAGTACTGCTTGCTGTTTCCCCAAAGTGGTCATCGACTGGCTGATATGTTGTAGCTGCTCCTTCAGCATCCTCAATTCCTCCTTTAGCGTATCATTCTGGCTCTTCGTGGTTCCGAGTTCCTGCTGGCTTTCGATTTCACTGCCAATTGGGCTTTCTCCATCATCGTCCCCGTTTGATTCAGCCCCAATTGATTTATCTAAATCGCTTTTAAGGTTTGATTTTGCTGTACACTTCTTGTAATCATGCTATGTTCTTCTCCTCGGCCTCTTCCCCTTCTACCTCTAGCTGTTCGGCCTCCCCTCATAACACCAGTGCGCCGGTGCCGGAAATAGCAGGAACGGTGGTGGAGTTAATGGCTGTCGCCCATTAACCGCCTAGACTTTATCTCTCTAGAGTGTTCTATATTGTATGTATGCATATATATATATATATATATATATATATATATATATATATATATATATATATATATATATATATATATATATATATATATATATATATATGTTGGCCTCTTCTGTTCTATTGGTGTGTAAGGTGATTGCCTAGTTTTCTTTCTTTGGTTGCATACATACATACATACATACATACATACATAAATACATACATACATACATACATACATACATACATACATACATACATACATACATACATACATACATACATACATACATACATACATACATACATACATACATACATACATACATACATACATACATACATACATACATACATATATATATATATATATATATATATTATATAATAATATATATATTAATATATATATATATAATATAATATTATATATATGTATATATATATATATATATATATATATATATATATATATATATATATATATATATATATTATTATATTATGTATATATTATATATTAATAATATATATATGATAGTATATAGTATATATATTAAAACTATAAATAATAATATATATATAAATTGATAAAATATATATAATTATAATATATATGTTATAATATAATATATATTATATATATATATATATATATATATATGTATATTATATATATATGATATATATATTATATTTAGTATATAATATATATATATATATATATATATATATATATATATATATATATATATATATATATATATATATATATATATATATATATATATATATATATATTTATATATATATATCTATATATATATATGTGTGTGTGTGTTGTGTGTGTGTGTATTGTTATTAAACTGATTTGAAAATTATGAGTTAACAAAACTTAAGCGATTAAAAATACGTCCAAATCGAATTACACACTTTCAAAATCGTCCCGATGATTCGAACAAACGCCTTTAATGGTCACTAAAAGTGTTGACAACCAGATAACAATCAGACCTTTGTAAGATAAATAAAAGATCTAACTTTTAAAAAACACTAACCTTAAAGTCAAATCTTTAAAATTTAAATTTCCTAAAAAATTAATATATCTAATATGATTGATTAGACTAAAGGCTTGTTTGTTTTCAAATTATTTTATACTTTAGTTTATTTTGAACTATTTTTGATTTGTTTCTATAATGTTGATATATTAATCTGAGTGCTTTGGTTAGTGATACTAATTGGTTGTAATTGGAATGATTTCTAGTGTAGTTTTCATAAAATATATAATATCATGAATGTCATTACAATGGTAATGAAACTTTGATCAAAAAAAGCTTTCATTCACAATTTTTCATTACCACTGAATATCACATGTTTAAGTGGTGATATATTGGAATAAATTTTGTGAAGAAAATAAACTTATTGAATATTAATAAGTATGGTCATTAAATTTATTAAGAGAGATTCTTACCAAAATTACACAAACATTCCATTACCATTCCCATCATTTAGTACCGGTAATCAAACGGGCCGTGACGGTTTTACTCTTACAGGGCCGACCCTAAGGGTGGGTAAAAGGGGTCATCGCCCAGGGCCTCATGTCAAAAAAGCAAAATTAATGGTTGTAGAAGGGTCCATATAGATGATAAATTGAAATAGGAAAATACCTCTATGTGCTATTCTGCCCTGGGCCCCAACATATCTGGGGCCGGCCCTGCACTCTTATATAAACTATTATTACAACACAAATTCTTGCTATAGACGGTCTATAGCATAGACGGGTGTAATAGTTCAGCCCATTTTTACACTTTCCTAAAAAAACAACTGAAATTTTCATTGGGTTGGGCTGCTGAGAGTGCCGTCTATACTATAGACAGTCTCTCAGGAGACCTTCTGTTATTACAATTCCATTCGATTTAACCGAGCCTTTCCAAAAAATCTAATAAAAAACCTATTTTAGTATTACAGTTGGAAAAAACAATTTGTTATAGATTATATATCTTTAAATTGCTACTGATAATGACATGTCATAAGAAACAATAATAAATAATTGCATGATAGACAAGGAAGGAGCCAATCTCGGCACTATTGAAGCAAAAGATTTGAGTAGATATTGGTGAGGTGGACACAGATTACTAAATATTACACCAATCTCAAATACAGTTGGAACTCATTTATGAGATGAGACTTTTGAGATTTATTTGCTCATATTTCCAATAAACATTTTGGTTTGAACATCACAATTCACACAAATCAATGTATTCCGCTCTCTTTGTGTTTGTGCTTATTGCTCACCTTACTTTACTTATCAATTCATTCCATATATCTCTTTTCTTTTAGCTTTACTACATGCCTTTATAGAGTACCTTGTGTTTATTGCTTGAAAATATAAATGTTGTTTTTTTTTGCTTCTACTTCTATGTGAAAGGGCTTTACTTCAATATCTTTATAAATTATTTATCAACTACAACATCTAAGTTTACTCAATTTCAAGTAAACAGTCATAAACTTTGTTTTTTACCAACTACAACCGCCAACTTAACAAACATGACATCGAGACAGCCAAAACAGCCAAAACAAAAGGTAAAAATGGGGTGTTTTGTAAATAATCCTAACTTTATTTGACCAGTTATCATTTACTCTAGAATTTTCAATGCTAATTTTTAACTTTAATTATATTATTATTATTATTATTATTATTATTATTATTATTATTATTATTATTATTATTATAAAAGGTCTTATATATAATTCAAACATATAATACTTTAGTTCTTCTATATAGAATTTTTAAAGACTCTCCATTTATATTATTTAACTTTTAAATTTATTTTGAGATTTGCGCAAAAAGTAAACGGAAATAAAAACAAAAAGTAAATAGAAAAAAAAAGTAAAAACAATATTATTTAGTGTTAATTTGTTCTACAATCATGATATGGTAATCTTTTGATTACCAATCAATTTTTTAGTGTTTAATTGTTTTAGAATCATGATACGACGGGTGTTTAGTCGGTAGGGAGATCCTTCTAGAATGTGGTAATTATGATATGAGGGGTTTTCAATTGGTTGTACATATGTTATTGGAATTCTATGGATAAATTATTTTTTAAAAATAAATATTTAATTTTGTAGCACACCTTTGAACATCTTGTTATTTGTACCGATTATTAGTGTAGTAAGGAACCATTTGCTTTGAACATTTTTTTTTTCGTTTTAATTTTTTATTTTGCTATTTAATGGTTTATAGAATTTTCCTTTGATTTGTTTTTGTGAATTTAATCTTGGGGACTTTAAATGTTCAAGATTTTAACATATATGAGTAATTTTTTTTATTATATCTATCTTTTTGATATTTCTAAAGTTATACTTCCTCCGTTCCATTTTACTTGCAACACTTACCGTTTTTGGAAGTTTCATATTACTTGCAAGTTGCAACATTACTATTTTTGGCAAAAATAATCTACTTATTTTATCCTCACTTTATTCCTACCTCACTATCACCATCAATCACACATCATCCCATTAATTATCTAATAAACCAACAAGTCACAACCACTATCTACTTATAATATTTTTTATATTTCTACCCCACATATCACCATCAATCATACATCATCTCTAATTTTACCATACTGATTTGACGGCCCTTAAAAAATGTGTCAAATTCAATGGTGCAACTAAAACGGAACAGAGAAAGTATTATATTTTATAAATAATTTAAATATTTATCAAATCTATGCTTTTTTTGATGGACAAATTGTTTTATGATAATGATTGTTGCGAGTATAAGTATATTTCAGTTATTACATATTGGAAATATATATTTTAATTGAAAACTATAATTTACACATGCAAATTTTTTTTTGAAAAAACTTGTAGGTATATATGAGAAGGGTATGTATATATTGAATATACAATTCTAGTCTGAAGGGCTCTCGTGTGAAGATGTGGAACATAATACATAATTTTTAAACCATCAAATTAAACTTTTAACTGAATTAATTTCGGATAATAACAAACTTGTTAATTGTTTATATTGAGAGGAAAATTATTTTGCAAATCAAGAAATTAGTACACGCTATTTCATAAATATTTTAACGAGTTATTTTAAGGGAATATTTTAAAAAAGTTTTAGCAAGCCATTGTCACCTGTGCAAGATGAGTAGAAAATGTCGAAGCCTTATTTGGTTTTTACCACAACTTCACAATCACAACACACAAACCACGAAGAAAACAAATGGTTATGAGGGAAGTATAGAGCCTAGAAATGTGTGGAAGACAAAATAATTTAATTACATAAAGAGTCTTTTTGTCTTTTTTATATTGGCTTTTTCCTATAATTACAGTCTATTATTGACTATTTTAGATAAATCCAATGTCCTCCTTTTTCTCTACTTAATGCAGTTAGGACCCACCAAATTCAACATTGTTGTGCTACTAAATGAGTGGACTGATTTTTTTTATTTTTTTTTTACAAAATACTTAAAATAATTATAAAATGGTATTAATTAAAAATAGACTATGGGTTGGATTGGTTCGGATCGGGTCGGGTTGAATTTTAATAAAAAAGGGTCGGGCAACTAGGCTAAAATAAACTCAGAAATTAGATAACAATAATATACAATAATATATTGTTATAAAATCATAATTCATATACAATAATAATTTGACTATCGAAGCTTGACCACCATAGTTGGAAGAGTTTGTATAGGAGGAAGAAAGCTTCACCAAATCATATACAATAATATATTCTTATAAAATTTCTCATTCTTAAAAAAAATTAACTAGGAAATTTCTATTGAAAAGAGCATGTCAAATAAAATGTATTAAACATAATAAATACTTCTTTTTGTCTAATTCAAAAAAAATAAACTTCTCTTTGTCGATATAATTAGACTATTGACGATAAAATTAAAATATCGTATCATAATTTTATAAAAAAATAATGACAGCTCGTATATAGCTTGATTTTAGATGGTTTTATTTTTGTAAATAAAGGTATAGTTTAGAGCCCGATTAATTTAAGATCCAGCCCCTTTAAACACACATATTTGAGGGTCGGATTGGCTCATTCCACAACTCTAATTGAGGATAAAGGAATCATTAAGATAACATGAAATTGATATTTTTTTTTTCAAATATCACTACAAAAACGTTGAATTACCAAAACAAACTTTTACCTACAAGTAATTTTTGTAGGAAAATGCCAACAGATTCCTTAAAGAAATTTCTCTTATTGGCATTTACCAACAAGTTTCCTACAAGCGCTAAATATGTTGACCTGTAACAACCCGACTTAGTGGTTGACTAAGCAAGACATGTCATCACGATTTTTACTAACACAAAGAACTTAAATCTTGATTCATAACACGTAAAAAGGGTCACGAGATATAAAATACAACTGTAATGACTAGTTTAAATCCAAACATCTAAACCATAGTCCAACATATTTATACATCTAACCATAAAGTCCGATACGATTAATATAATCAAATCCACTACACATTTACTACAACCCAACACAGACACTACAACTACTGTACATATTCAAATCTATAGTATCTTCACAGTATACTCTAATCACCTTCGCTTTCCCATCGTTCCCGTCCGGTTCCGATCTGTAAACAATCTTTAAAAAAATGGAAACAGTAAGGGGGTTATATTAAACTGAATCAGAAGTAACCAATCTAAAACAACAAAACACAGTAATCAAAACATCGGTTTAAAAGCAACATTTTTTTCCTAGATCTATGTGCACACATGGAGTCTAGTTGAGAGGAACATCCATACTTCTAAGGTTATGTCACTCTTGGATAAGACTAGTCAATATTTGAATGACAATTCAAATCAAAATAGGGAGTAAGAGAGTTCTTCACTCTACTTTGTCAATGACCAGCTTGTGAGCCCGATCCATTGACCATATCAATATCCACATAATCATTCATAACCAATTCATCATCAATAGGTAACAATTCAAAATATTTTGATAAAGAAAACTTTTTTTGAAAACAATTCTTTGGGTGATTTAATTTGGGAGGCAATCAAAAACTTTACCCAAAAAATGTTGCTTGTGAGTATTTTTAAAAAAATTATAAAGCAAATTTGAATTTGACAATAAAGCTAGGTACTCTCATTCTTTAAGCTTCAATTCTTTCCCTTCCTTTCCCATCGTTATTCATTCTTAAATCTCTCTTTATTCTTAATAGATATCTTATCCTCAACTCATATTTCTTTGTCATTATTTCTCTCATCCTCTCACTTTGTTTCTAAAAAGAAAATTATACACACACAAACACACACACTCACGCATATATAAGAGTGACAATTGTAACATTTTAATAAAGTATCAAAAATATTTTGTCAAACTAGCAAACTGAAAACATTAACAAACAGCTAATACTCAATTGCCAAACACCCATATATATCATATTATAAGATGAGGACACGTAAATTGAAAGTTTGATGTAATCTTAAATCTACATGGCCACAAAATCAACTCGATTCATATATAAATGTGACATAATAAATCGTAAATTAAATAGTATGTACGATTAGTAGTTAAGGTGTGACTATCCATTTATTTAAAGGCCTTTAAATTGTAAAAGTGGTGTAGTACTTAACTTAAGGATTTAATATGATTTAGAATAAGAAAGCGATAGCACATAACGTACAAGCTATAAAAGTTAAGTGATGCATGAATCTAGTAAGCTAGTTTAACATTCTAACTTGGTTTTCAATAAATATTAAATGTGAAGTAGGACTCCATCAATTCAAAAAATCTACTAAATCTTCTATGAGTCCACATATTTTGGTTTAAAATGTCAAAATGGTTTTGATTAACATATGTAATTTGAAAGTACATCAATTTATATTAGGTTTTCTTTAGGTAAAGAGAGTTTTTTAAAAATTTTCCGTCATTAGAAATAGTATGTGTAATTTGAAAATACATTAATTTATCTTAGGTTTTCTTTTGGCAAAGAGAATTTTTTTAAAAATTTTCGTCACTAGAAATAGTATATGTAATTTGAAAATACATTAATTTATCTTAGGTTTTCTTTTAGGTAAAGAGAATTTTTTAAAAATTTTCCGTCACTAGAAATAGTATATGTAATTTGAAAATACATTAATTTATCTTAGGTTTTCTTTAGGTAAAGAGAATTTTTTAAAAATTTTCGATCCCTAGATATTTTCTATTTTCCTTTCATCCATATATTTTTCCATTTACCTTTTTTATTTATTTTATTTTCAAATAATAATTTAAAACATGTTTCTTCTGGTGTATCAATTTTTGAGTATAAAGTAATGTAATACTTTTTAAAGTTTTATTTTATTTTCTATTTATTAATTAATTTCCAGCTCTATTCTTAATTAAAGATTGAATAACACTCAAACTTAATTTTTTTTGTTTAAACTCTTTAAATTAAATAATAAATAATGGAGATACTCGTTAGTCCTTTCTCTTACTCTTTTTCTGTAAAACGCTTTATAAAAACCATGTGTATATTATATAGATAGATAATCATCATAAAATCACATATATTAAGTTAAAATTTTTTAATTAAAACGACTGATTAGTAAAGAATTAAACAAATAATAGTTGTTAGCGAATTAACAAGACACAAAAATCTTATAAAAAATCCCAATAGATTAAACCTGATGATCAATATTTGAAAATTAATTTATATTCAATCAACACTCATCAATGGATCGGATTGTCCTCAAATTAAAACACTTGATAATATTTGTTGAATTTTCTCTCCTTAGTTAGCCAATTCTAATAAAAATATAACCTAACTTGAAGGTAGGACATAAAACATACATCATTGAATATTTGAATGTCATTCTCATACAATTATAGAATAAAAAGTTGGTTCAGAAAAATGAATATATACAAATAGGAAGGACAAGTTAATTCATAACCAAAAAAATATATAATGTACAAGTCAATTTATCCTTTTCATTATGCCGTAATATATTTATGTGTTATAGTTGTTAGTTGCCTTCATTTATAGGGCGGTTCCTAAGCTTAGTAAATTGATGTGCCCATTTAACTAACTTCATGTACAGACTACACATTACATGCTACACTATAGTTATTAAGACTTGTCCTTGTTTGTCTCTTGTTATGATCCAATTTGAGGCATATCCCAATCAAACTTCCGTTCCATAATACTTGCTATTGATTGTGACATATGTGAAAAAATGTTACTATCAGTAGCAAGTATTATGGAACGGAGTAACTATAATAATAAGATGCATAGTGACTAGTAGGAATGGTCATGGGGCAGGTCTAAAGCGGGTCTGTCCAGACCCGGACCGGACCCTTTCGTTTTTTTATAGATTTAGTCTCGGATCCGAACCCTAAGGGTCCAAAATTTTCAGATTCAGACCCAGACCCTTCGAATCTGATGGGTTTAGGGTCCTTAATGGGTCAACAAAAATCTATTTGATTTGTCACATTGAACCTTTTGTAAGTCATTAGCGTATTTTACAAATGTTAAATACTAATTATATAAATATATATAAATAGAAAAGTCACAAGATAGGAAGAATACACGACAACATAATACTAATTTAGTACTAATTAGAATATATTTATACATTATATATATATATATATATATATATATATATATATATATATCTATATATATATATATATATATATATATATATATATATATATATATATATATATATATATATATATATATATATATATAAAATGAGATATTAGGGTGGGATAGAAGTCAGATTAACAGACAAAAATCACAAATAGTGTCAGACAATTTTATAATTATAATGGTTCGGGTCCAGGTCCAGAGGTAGGGTATGGGTCCGGGTCCTAATCCTCGGACCTGAACCCGAATCCGCCAATTTTTTAAGATCTGATTGGTCTATGAAAATAATACCCGACCCTTAAAATCGGGGCTGGTCCAACATGGTCCTACACCCATGACCATCCATAGTGACTATTGGCGAAGTCACATAGGGATCAAAGTGCTCATATTCTCGATTTAAACCCGCGACTAAACCTGTCCCCACAATAGCAGGTAAGATAAACAAAAAAAATTAAATTGGTTGAAGTAGTGGATGATTAAAGATGAAAGTGCACATATCAATCATACACACACCTACAAAAGTGCACATATAAATCATGTTTCAGATGCACACAAAATGTCCTCAAGGGGCTTAGAAAGTGTATGTATCATAACAAGCCAAATCCATGCAACCCATGAACTTATTAGAGAAAATTAAAGATGAAACTAAATTACTCAAATCAAAATTACACAATGAGGCCTTATAATAAATTAAATTGGTTGAAGTAGTGGATGATCAAACCCAACTCTTCAAGGTTTAATTATGAAGCATGTATAAGCCTTTATCGGATCCGTCAATTTAAACCGTTCGAACTCCACCTTCACCTATACACCTTAAACCTTTTTTTATCAAATTCATCAAGGGATTCTTTTCTTCATGTTATGAGCATGAAGAACATTAGTCAATGTTCTAACACCATGAAACATAAAGATTCTAACATCACCAATAACAATTAAAACAACTAGTTTTATTGCCCTTAGTGACAATAATACATCAACATTTCCATAGGTTAAAAGAAACTTGTGTTCGAACTCATCATATGGTATGAACATTCCACTCCATAATCCAACCTTCACTACATTTGTACTCATTCAGAACATGATTTGCATGCATATTAATATATTACACATGCGATAGCACAAGCAGAACGACTTTTAAGACAATACGACACGACCCGTAGCCAAGCACGATCAAAATAACTCACGTGCTCCTCTCGTATCATGGGTCATTATTCAAAAAATTCTTTATTAAGAACGTTTAAACGTGAGACGGTTTAATATGGGCTATCTTATTTTAATTTATTTAAAAAATAGTTTTTTCTCTAAAAATGACGGTAGTTATCTACCAAACTAAACATAAGTTAATAAAAAGTTTTTAAACGTAAATGATTTGGCTGCTTGTATGGGCTTGTCTCACCATGAGGCAGTCTCATACATGATTTGCTTCATTATTTAAACAGCTAGTCTAGGACAAGACAATCTCATAATGAGACGACCCATCTTCCTCCCCAGCCCAATTCCATTTCCAGTAAGGAAAGGATTTTAAACCGCCAAAATTTCAAGCTCAACATTTAGGAAAGAAAATAAAAATGGTTTGCACATCTAATTCTTCACAAATCTCTGTAAATCTTCAAGAAACTATCAAGATAAACAACATTTCATCTGTAAAACTCCAAAATCTCTTTAATGGAGGATTTAATGAATGAATTCAACATGGAAACGACTTTACAGACATTACGAAGAGATGCAGACAAGGATTAATGTCGATTTATAGATCACAATTTTTAATTCTACAATATTCAATTTGAACTTAATGCGTTTCAATAATTGCATTCAATCTGAATACTTATCTTTAAATCGATAATTGAAGATAATAAGTTCAAAATTCAGTTAGATTATAAAATATTAATTGTCAATTTGTAAGTCACATTTTTAGTATTTAAAACGTTAAATCTGAACTAAATGCTATATAATATATCTATACAATTTGAATACTTATTTTTAAAACAATTATTAAAGCTTATACGTTCTGAATTGAGTGAGATCGAAAAAAAAATAAATTGTCAATTTATATGTCATATTTAACTATTAACATATTCAATTTGAACTCACTACAAAAAAGTATGGAGTTTTTAGACAATTATTTTTAAACGCTTAAGTAACTGTCTAAAAAAACACGGAGTTTTTAGACAGTTTATTTTAGACAACTGAAACCGTCAAGAAAAACAACGAAAAAAGCGCCTAAAAAACATCCAAAAATCATTATGTATTTCTCCCCCTAAAAAGAAATTAAAAAATTCAAAAAATAACCCACCCAACCCATCAACTCCCTTCTTTTCTCTCTTTTTCCCTACTTGACTAACCCTAATTCTCCTTCATTTTCATCAGTCTCGTCACTGAGATCGAAGCAAGAAGCCTTCTCTGCCATTTTCATCGACAATAGTACTATATACACATATATATAAATGTGTTTACCAACACTACTACAAATTATCACTTGTGCCACAATAGCAGTGGCACAAGTAAGAATTTCCCATGACTATGATGTCTAGCCACGGGAATTTAAGTTAGAGACTACCGTGGCACAAGTGATCGTTGCTAGATTGTTACCATGCAAAATTATGGTTGTGGCATAAACTCTTTTTTGCCACGATAGATCCGTGGCTAATTATATTCTTCTGCTACATACAATGATTCGTTGTAAATTATATTCGTCTACTACATGGCTACAAATCATTTATACAGTTAAACTCGTAATCATGTAAATTCAATTAGTAGTAAGGATTTAATGTTAACGATCAATAACATACCTTCCACACAAATGCCTTGGGTAGAATTTGAACCTAATACCTCTAGGTTGGTATACCAACACTCTAACCACTAGGCCATCAACTATTTAGTGATAATCTAGTAATGTTAATATACTTATAACATAACACTCATATCACTTAGTGTATTATTATTTCTTATTATTATTATTATTATTATTATTATTATTATTATTATTATTATTATTATTATATTTCATATCATAAAAAGAGACTTTACAAGAAGTTGGTGGGGAGGTGAGCAACAAGCTGAGCACCCACACCCTTTTGAATACAAAAAGCTAGTTTTTGAAAAATATATGCCCTAAACTTAGTGCTACCCGAGTTACTCACGGAATAAGACCCAATCCTTGATAACAAGTTGAGAGCATCTTCACCCAATTCTCCAAAGGTGGAAAATGCAAACGGGATGAATTTGTAGCCATTCTCTTCACACTTTGCATCATACTTCTTTCTCTTTCTTTCTACAGCATTGGCTAAAGAAGTACCAGGTGCCCTTTTCCATGAAGCTAATTGAAAAGAAGGATATCTGCGGGTCTAAGATCTTTCTCTGCCTCTGGAAAGAACCCCAACGGTGCCTCCTTACGGACTGAAATCCCCGTTTTGCAACAGATATCTACAAGCATATCCCGAACCAAATTGTGACGAAACTTCACGCCATCTCGCTGGAGCAATGTACAGCGTGGTCCCCCCATTTGTCCATTTTGGGGTTCTTGCAACTAGGGCATAGACTACCTTCAGCGAATAAGGGAATAGCTAGCCGATAACACATGACCGCCCGAAATTGGCGATGGTTCATTTTCTGCCCCAAGCCGTCGATAGGGATTGTGAGCAGAAAGTCTTGGGCGTGAGGTTCCCGAGTGGAGGTTAGAATGACGACTTGTCTTGGGGTGAGCCTGTAACTAGATGCAAGGCTTTTCTCAACCACATTAAAATAAGCCCCTGCCAAATTTTTCATCATATGGAGGGCAGCGGGTTCATCGTTGAGAGAAATAGCATTGGAGCCACAAAGAACCCGTAAGAGACTAAGAGCACGTTCAAAAGTCGGACCCAGGGAAGAAACATCACTGTTAGTTAAGATCTTAGCTTGAAGCGAACTGGTTTGAAGGCGAGAAGCAAGGAAAGCATAGTGAATAACGTCGCCTGTTGAGTAGATCCCAAGACCACCCAACTTAAGGGGGAGGGTGGCTAACCTCCATTGTCAGTCTCCAAAGCCTGGCCAGGAGGCTGTAACAATCTTCTCCAAAGAAGAGCGCAACGCAAGGTCAAACTGAACCTGTGCATCCCCGATCCAATCTGAAGGGCAAGTCCTCAGAGCATAAATAAACCTGCCAACCCCGACACAATATCGAAGAAGGAGAAGCTCACATTGGGGATCATGGAGTTTGCTAACAGCTGACATGAGCTCAATGGTTTTAGAAACCCTCTTTAAAGAAAAACCACGGCAAAAGCTCTGATCTGTACTCACTGGTCCACCAAGAAGTTTCACCCCCGCACAAGGGTGAGATATGTTAGGTGGGAAAACTCCATCCTCTCTACTCCTGGGGTCCTCCGTAGGCCAGAAAAGTTTAGTCTTATCTATATTGAGAAATAAGCCACGAGATGGCCCTTTCTCCTCAATAATGTGTAAAGCCTTAGCGACCATGAGTGTATCGCCAACAATAGTGCCATCATCAAGATACCAAGCCTGGAGGTTGAGCTTACACGACTAGTGAATTTTCAAGATCAAGGGGTGTAAGATAAGGGAAAAGAGAAGAGGGCCTAAGGGTTCTCCTTGCTGAACACCCTGGCAAGACCAGAGAACAGAGTTGCCATAATATTGCCGATTAGGTTGGGAATAGCAAAACTCCACCCAAGGGGCAAGGAAAGGACACTGCAGCCTTGTTTCAGATCACATGACACTCCTATGAAATAGCTTGAAAGCATTTTGAAAATCCAGCAAGAGCATAGAGAAACCTGCAACGTCACCTTTGCATTCAACGAGCCGGTTGACAGAATGAAGAATAACCTTACCACCTCCCTGTGTGCCGACCCCAAACTAAAAATCTTCAAAATAGGTGTGCAAGATTTTCCCCACAACCGACGCCCCAACCTTAGATACAAGACGCCTCCATACCGTACCAACAGCAATAGGACGAATACCACTCCCCGGCTTAACCAATGGGGTAAGCGGAGCACTTGCTATGAAACCCCCAAGCATGCTCGGACACTTACCACTCAAAAGCAAACTAACAACGTTAGTGATAGAGCACAACAAGGAGTCGGCAATAACTGACGTCGTACCTCCCATCATGTTTTTAAGATGTTGAGCTTTAAGCCTATCCCTGCCGCATGAGGTACCCTTAGGAAAGCTGTGTATCATCCTCAACACTTCATCTTTGGACACAGAGAGAGCCTCCTCATTACAAGAGAATGAGGGTAGAACCGGAGGAGGCGCGAAAGGGTGCTTGGATTCAAGAGCCTGCAGGGTGTCCTGGGAAAGTGGTGCCACACCAGAAGAGGACAACACCTTGATAGCAGCGGAGAAATGACCATCCCCGAGCTTACGCTTGCATTGATACAGATTAGAGTCTTCTAGGTTACCCACTTTCTTAGCACTAGATGAGGAGGGGGTTGCTTCAGCTAGACGGTCCAGAACCAAACAAAGCCTGTCACTAGGATCACACCATTTAGAAACTGCGTTGAAAATATGCTCAAACTGGTAGCGCCCCCTCATGCCGGACCGCCGCTCGATTCTATTTTTAGGCAAAAAGGTCCTCAAAACACAGCAAGGCAAGATAAGAAGTTGCACCCAAGCAGATACATCACCCAGACAAGCTATGACCATATCAAGGGCCTGGAGGAACACCCTAGCAAAGCTGAGGCGCAACTTGGGGGGGATACATTTAACAGTTCGCAAAGGTTTTAAAAAGACACGACCAAGCAGATCAACATCGAAACTAGAGGTGGGGCAGCCACTTGACAAGCCCACAGAAGGCGTCAAAACATCCACACAAGGAGCACGCACAGAGGTCGAAGGGCGGGGGATAGCATAGATTGCATCATCAGCAAAGGAAGGTGCGAGAACAACAGAGCCATTGTTATGTTTACAATTCTTACTAAATGAGTGAGTACGGAAACATTCCCCACAGAGGCAAATGCCCGCTTTCTTAAGAGCTGTGTCCAGAGAAGAGAACAAGAAAGAGTCATTCCCTAGCTGATATTTGAGGTAAACCCTAGACGCTTACGAGCCAAAATGGCGAGACCCCAGATGATCAACAAAGTATTTCTTAGTGAGCCCCTTGCCACCCCCACTATTACAACCATCACGACCCCTAAAAGGGCAAGAAATCCTATCGATAACCATATGAAAGCACCAGATAATAAGACCGCGTAGAGGCAACAAGCGAATACGCACGATGAACACAAGGGCGCCACAACAAAAGCAATCACAACTAAAACAATCAACCCAAGAGAAGCACCAAACGCCTCATGCGAAACCACAAAACCATAAAACAAACCAAAATCAGAGCTGAACCAACACCGAATAAATCCAACAAGACCACAAGACCATACCCACTTTAAAAAGCAATCAACAAAATAATAATAAAACTAATAATGCCCTAAGAGGAAGAAGGAGAACACCCAACACTACAAGAAAAGTAGTTTTGGCTGACAACCATTATTGTGGCCCATTGTACCAAAACTTGTCACCCAAGGGATGGGCGACAAAATTATTTTTGTCACCACGTGTGTCGCCCAATTGGTGTTGCCCATGTATAAAATTATCGAGCCACATTTAATAGTTGTCGCCCAAGAATAAGATTTGGGCGTCAATTGTGTTTGTCGCCCATAAATTTAATTTTGGGCTTCATATTATATTTGTCGCCCAAGTTATTTCTTTGGGCGCCATATTAATTTATCGCCCAAGAGTATTGATCTGGGGCTTCATGTTTATTCGTCGTCGCCCAAACGTGCTTTAGGCTTCAAAAATTTTTGTGGCCTAATATCAACTATTGAACGTAACTCCAATATGGGCATCAAATTTCCTTGTTGGACAAGTACACTTTGGGCTGCATCTTTGTTGTTGTTGTCCAAAGTCAAAGATTAATCATCATGCTTTTGGTTGACATTTCCATTACATATTTGCTTTTGATTTTCTTGAAATAATATAAAATATTTTAACCATAAAAACTGGCAAATATTACTTTTTGGCAATCAATAAAAAGTGGCCAATACATTGGCAATAAGTTGTGCACAAATTACTTAGCCTACAAATTGAATATCTTGCACTTCTCGTAAAATCCTAATAAACTAAAACTATATACATGAGGGTCATGTTTTAACTAAAACTATATACATTCCTATGCAAACTTTAAATATTGCCACCTCAACCTGAAAAGAACACAAATTTATTAGAGTATGCATAAATATGGTGAGAAAAATGTTTCATAAAAAAAATATAATAATCTTTTAACTTTGTCATATTCTTATGGTAATTAACTTGAAATAAACTCTTATCTTTTTCATATTCTTTAACCACAGACATCGTCTCATACATAAATTTAAAGATTGAAAAAATAAAAAAGACTGAATATCTTCATTATTTCTTAAATGATCAAAATTCTTTATATTCAAATATACTCCATGACAAAATCTTTGCCTTTTTCTTGAACATATAAATTGAAATTCAGTAACAATGTTCCAATTATTTTACCATTTCATTAATCAAAATTCAAAGAATTCTCAAATAAAAAAATAGATTGGTCTTCCCAAAATCAATTAAACACATTTGGCAATAATAACATAAAAAATATGAGGAAAAGAAAAATAATTCAAAACAAAAAATAAAAAGAACAAACGAGTGTCATTAACAATTATTTGTGTAAACAAAAAATAATAACTACAATTTTAAGCAATTAAAACATCAAAAACAAACTCTAATTTCACAAGAACCTCAACAACAAATCTTAATTTGTAATCTTGATTTCAAAAGAATACAAAAAAGAGTTATGCAAATGGGTCATAGAAAAGAGTTTCCATCAACAAAGAATCCATTGAATCAACAAATAAATTATTAATGAAAATTGAGATATAAGAATTCATTGAATCAACAAAAAAGATTTATGCAATTAAAAATAGAAAACAATACCTAAGAATTGTATAAACAAATTTAATTGAATAATCAAGAATTCATCCGCAAGCTTAATAAGCAATTGGAGTTTTAAAGATTGGACCGAACTGAATAAAACCCACAAATAGCTTTTGGACCAATTTGTTTGAAGCTTCGACCGATGCTGTGTTGCGTCTCGACCGAATGTGGAGACAGTCAAGAATTAATTTCAGAATTTGTTCTTATATAAAAAAAATCATTATAAGAATATATTAGATTTAGAACTTGGAAATTTGAAAAATTGAATGTGTATAATAAAATAAAAATTTGTGTTTTTATTAAGCTGTTATTTTAGATATGTAAGTATTTATTTATTTGATAAACTTGTGATTTAAATGAAGTTAAAAATTTGTGATTTAAATGAAGTTAAATATTTGTGGCCCAAGCATACTATTGTACCACACATTACAAATTTGTCGTCCAAGCAAAGTCATTGTGCTACACATTATAAATTGTCGCCCAAGCATTACTATTGTGCCAGATATTTAAAATTTGTCGCCCAAGTTGTACTATTGTGCCTCACATTTTAATTTTATCGCCCAAAATTTATATGTGCTACAACTTTATGTTTGTCGCCGAAAAGAAGTCTTTTTTGTCGCCCAATATAAAATTTCTTGTAGTGCAAGCTAAGCCATAAGATACCTATCGTTAACCCGTAGCACACTAACCCATCCCAAATTAAGAACCCACAAACACATAAACTCAGCAGACTCCTTGAAAGAAGAACACACAAACTTGTAGGTCGAAGCAAGCTTGAAATATGAGCAAACACACAAACCCCGAAAAGCCTCCAACGAAGAAGACCCACTTGTAAATGTGAAGACACAAGATTGAAAATTGAACAACAAGCGTGTACCGGGGGGGAAGACCAGCCTGTAAGAAGGACCTGCTGTCGAAAAATAAAAGTAGAGAAGGAAGCTCGCACCTGAAATGGAAGTGCTCGACGGCGAACTGGGACGGTGAACCACGTGCCGTGAACTAGGACTTTGAAGCCCTCAAAAACTCCCTTTCAAACTCCCTAAAGCTGACAGCCACCAGAGGAAGAGGTGGAGCCGACCAACTGAAAGCCACCGACAACCTATAGAACCGGCCTGCAGTTGTACCCGCATGCCGAAGAGCTTCAAACACCCTCCCCTATACCCGTCTGTGAACAAGCACCCCATGAAAAATACTATGGAACCTGCCGGTGGTGGCCCTGCTGCGCTGGAGCAATTGGAGCAAGAGAGAAACCTGCCGGTGGTGGTGGATGACCCACCGGAGAATGACCCAGCAGCTGGCACCCACGATGTCGAAGACCTCCTCCGAATCGCCTAGAGAGACAAACTCTCAACGGATAGTATTCTTATTATTATTATTAAGAAAAATTACAATAAACTACCTCATCTATAATACCTTTTGCAAAAAACTACCTAATCTATTTTTTTTTTTGCAAAAAACTACCTTATATGATATTTTTGTTTTAAAAGACTACCACTTGACGAAAACCATCAATTGACCGTCAAGTGGAGTATTGACTTTGCATGTGAGTGGCACGTAACTCCTTTCTCTAAATCTTTTCTTTCTCTTTCTCTAAATCTCCATTTCCTACTTTCTCTTTTTTCTTTTGGGTTCCATCTAGAACATTCTCTTTTTTTACATCCCTAGTTTCTTCTTTCTTTTTCTTCTTATGGGTTCCATTTACAACCTTTTCTTTTTCTAATTCCTCACCAATAGATTTGAGAAGACTTTTTCAAGAAAAAACAAAAAGAACAATGAAGAATAAAATTGAACTACAACAAACTGTATTTGCTAATTTCCAGGAACTATGGCAAATTATATGTGCCAATTTCCTCAATTGACTAAATATACCCTTAGGGCTTGATAGAGGACTTTTTGAGTCATCGCTAAATCCTCTAATCAAACAAAATTTATAAACACCCTTAACTAACACTACACAAGTGTAATGGCAAGTAGGGGGTCGATCCACAGGGAGACGAGTTGTGAGACTTAGGGTCTCTTTAGGTGTTGAGGGATCATGTAGGGGGGATTAGTGATGAGCTAGACTACAACTACAACTATAAAAATAACAAACAAAGAACCAATGGGATGAGGTTAACTCACTTGTGACGGCTATCCTTTGATATGTGTTTTGATTTCCTTTAGTTTGATTAGAAAGAAGTGGAACACAATGCAAAGAGTGATCCGATCCTCGATCGGGCTTGGGATCACCTCCGAAAATCTCATCCTTCTCACTCTCATGAGTCAAGACAAGAGAATCGGGCAACAAAAGTCCACTATCCGTCAATCCTCCCTTACTCTCGTAGGTGGAAGGGAAAACTCCTAGTTGAAGGGACGATTGCAAGGTTCAACTATCGTTGATCCCTTGCACCCGACTGCATTTATTGAACAAGGGTTTAGGTTACTCCGGGATCCAACCATCGTTGGTCTCCCAAATGCAACCATGGCAACCCTCAAGCAATAAATGGAGCAACCCTTCTACTAAGTCTCCATTCAAACCAATATCAACCAATATTCCACCATTATCAAGCCATCAACAAGGATTGAGCTAACCCTAACCCCTAACGAATTACTCACTACTCATTCTATTGCTTAAAGACATCATGATAGATAATATGATAAGATATTGAACAACCAACAAACACAAGAATTCAAATATCAAAACTAATGAGCAACAATGGTGAAAACTACAAACAAGCATAAAAACAAAATGAAATTATCAATAGTAACAAAGAAGAAGTATTAGAAAGTACCTACAAAAGATAGGAGCAACTGGAGAACAAAGATAAAGAACCCAGAAAAATATTGAAGCTTAAACCTTCAACAATGGAGGTTGATGAAGAAGAGAAGCCCCAACTAGCAATGACCTATTAGATTGAACAACTATAAAGCTAAAATAAACTTGGATTGAAGTATTATTGTTATTTTCAATGTTGATTGTAGAAAAAAAAGCCTAGGGTTTCAAGAACAATGATGAAGAAAGAACTAAAAAGCATAAAATGATTCCTTCAAAAATAAAATAATACAAGTACTAAATGTAATGTAAAAGGTAAAAGGGTATGTTCATAATACAAAAAATGTCCCTTATATAGTGCTGCTTATGAGTGATGTAACCTAGGTCTTTAAAAAACAGAGGAATAATCCTTCAAAATGACGTAAAAAGGGCCGTCAAATGAGTAACCAAGCCAAAGGCCCAATCTGCGAAGAGGGAACGATCGGTCGTTCTAGGGGGAACGATTGGTCGTTCCACTTTCTTATCGCTGATGGTGTTGTAGGATAGGGAACGAGTGGTCGTTCCGGGGGGAACGACCATGGTCGTTCAACTCTCTGATCTCAATTCTTCAATCATGCTCTTCAAGATTAGGGAACGAGTGGTCGTTCCCATTGGAACGGGTGGTCGTTCCAAAGGGAACGAGTGGTCGTTCAACTTTCTGATCTCCTTCTTGGGCATGTTGCTTCAAAATTGGGGAACGTGTGGTCGTTCCCATGGGAACGGGTGGTCGTTCCCTTGGGAACGAGTGGTTGTTCCCTTGCAAAAATCCTTTTTTCTTCCTTGTCTCGGCTTGGATTCTATCCTTTAGTGCTCGGCTCGATCTCATTCTTCCCTCGAGGCCTCCGGGGCTCGGGAACCAGCATCTCTATCATGGTTTGGCTCAGAAATACACGAGAAACCTGCAAAAACACGAGCAAACGCATGCTACCCTCGAAGAGGGCGTAAATCCAACCAAACCACATGTATATGAACGAAATTGAATGCAAACAAGCCAATATAAGGTGCATGGCAAGGGCAAATTTAGGGTTAATCAACTCCGCCCAAGCTGAACCTTTGCTAGTCCCTAGCAAAGAAACTAGAAGGGTGACATGAACGCACGGGGCATACAAAAATAAACTATGCTTCAAAAACAAAACTAAACTATAAAAAGCAATAAAACCTAAGACTCACTTTCGTAGGAATCACGGTCACACTTAGCACGTGCGACAAGCCCTTTAAACCTCAAGGTCTCCCAAAGAGGATGAGTAAGGTCTCGTGAGGGTTTTTTTTAGAAGGAGACCCACAAATCCAATGCAATGCAAATGCAAGGATACAACCTATATGCAACTAAAACTACAATGGATAGTCTAAATGTGATGCGATGCAAGATGAGTGGAAATCAAAGCAACGCAAGCTGTGCACGAGCAAAACTCTTCCCTCGCCACGGGTGTGCAAGTACAATGGTCTCAAAGAGCGCAATACCAAAAAGAATGACGAATTCCACAAACTCAAGATCACTAGGGTAAGCAACATCACAGGAAATGCCACCCACTACCTAGAGAAGTCACAAGTCTACGCTCCCCGGGTATTTTCTCAAAAGACCTGAGAAATATGCAATGACACTCATGTGTTTGATTATTGTTCGTGTTTCGGTCATAAACTTTCGACTAAAGATGAGTCGGGAATCAAACACCTAATAGGGGCAAATCATGGGGATTGTGTCATATCTTACTCTAGCACAGAACAAACTAAACGGACCAATTCGAACAAGTTAGCAAAGGGTTGTAACGTTGGCTTAGGGTTAAGGTGGAATACATTTGGGAATGTGGCGCTAAGTAGAGGATATCAAGTGACTCTAGACTATACAGCCACAGACATCGCATGATAGACCAATGAACACCGTATCCAACAACCATAATAACCCAATAATCTCATATAAGTACAATGATCTCTATCATCAAACACCATCAAAAATTTGAAATCTCATAATACATGTGTTTCCAAGCTCATCTCCCAATGAAATATTGACCTCCTCACTCATATAAATGTATATGTATAAAACTCAATGAAGAACAAGAGAGAGGTCTCCTCAAACAAAGAATATGTATGATTAATCACTGTATAAGCACGAGAGGATGAATGGAGAAATAATATGAGCTAGATAAAAATGAATAGAGTCATATGAAACCAACAACCAATAACATAACCAAAGGCCCACAAATCACTGTAACACACAATAACCCCACCATCACTAAGCTATCCTCTAGGTAAGAAGAGGGACAATTTGGCTCATGTGGAGGCTAAACAATGTGGCTACAAAAGGATAGGAAAAGGCAAAAACTTGGCTTAACCTAAAGTCAAATTATGTTCAAGGTAGGCTATTTGGCTATGTACCTCAATTCTAACGAATGTGTTATCATCCCTGGTCTCAAGAAAAATCGACTATACTGGAGAAGAACCGACACAATACTTAGATCCCCTAACTAGCTCTCAAAATGAATAAAACTCGCAAGGAGTCCAACAAGACTCAATCCTCACAGGCTAGTCGAAATGTGCCTCTAAAGGTAGTCATCCAAGCCACCATCCAAGCAAACCCAGATCCCCCAAGCAATGTGGAAAGTAGTCAGACTCTAGGTCTTAAAACAGGCACAAGGCTAAGGAAATACGAGTTCGCATAAGACCACAGATGCACACACCAGATGCAAGCATGCTAGTTTCACAACTAAACCATTTTATTGAAAATGAAACGTGAAATACTATGTGTACAACATGCTTATCAATACAAGGTGAATATACAAAATATCTACAAAATGATATATGCAATGAAGCTAAATGCACAAACAAGTGGGTAAAGGTGACAATAGTGTTGACCATCTCTCCCCCAAGCCAAGCCTTTGCTAGCCTCTAGCAAAGAAGAAGAGAAAAGATAAAGATGAAACATTTAAAACCATGGTCAACAAGATTGTCACGACACCCAACACAAACACATACTAGTCAATAATGAAGAGGGAAAAAGCTCATACCTAGGCTAGGAGGGCTTTCACTCCTAGCACTACCATCACTTGCATCAAGGGGTCTAAGAACTATCCACTCATCAAAAGAAGTAGAGGCAAGAAGCACAAGGCTAGAGCGATTGCCTCCCCCAAGCTAGGGTGAAGCTATGTTCTTCATGCTTGGTTCAATTGCTCTTTTGATCCCTTCTCTCTTTTTCTCACCCTTGCAGGACCTTTAGCATTAACCCTCTCAACGTCATCAAATCAAACACAAGCAAACCTTGTGGAGGGTTAATTCTAAAGGTCGTTTGGATCTGCAAACTCTAACAAACAATACTACAAACCAAACGTGAGCATTGACTAGCAAGAATGCAATGCAATGAATGAAAAACAAAAATGAAACAAAAACAATATGTACAGTTGGGTTGTAGGATAGGGAACGGGTAGTCGTTCTAGGGGGAACGATCGGTCGTTCCACTTTCTGATCTCTAATGGTGTTGTAGGATAGGGAACGGGTAGTCGTTCCGGGGGGAACGACCATGGTCGTTCAACTCTCTTATCTCAATTCTTCAATCATGCTCTTCAAGAAGGGGGAACGAGTGGTTGTTCCCATTGGAACGTGCGGTCGTTTCAAAGGGAACGAGTAGTCGTTCAACTTTCTGATCTCCTTCCTGGGCATGTTGCTTCAAAGTTGGGGAATGAGCGTTCCCATGGGAACGGGTGATCATTCCCATGGGAACGGGTAGTTGTTCCCTTGGGAACAGGTGGTCGTTCCCTTGCAAAAATCCTTTTTTTCCTTGTCTCGACTTGGATTATATCCTTTAGTGCTCGGCTCGATCTCATTCTTCCCTCGAGGCCTCCGGGGCTCGGGAACCAACATCTCTATCATGGTTTGGCTCAGAATTACACGAGAAACCTGCAAAAACACGAGCAAACGCATGCTACCCTCGAAGAGGGCGTAAATCCAACAAAAGCACATGTATATGAACGAAATTGAATGCAAACAAGCCAATATGAGCTGCATGGCAAGGGCAAATTTAGGGTTAATCAGGGCTTATGCTTGGTACTCCTAATTGCCTAAACTAATTCCCTAATTGGCTAATTGGTCTATTTGGAATCTAATGTGGTCACTAATTTAGCAAATTTATATTTTTCTATTTTTCTGTTGCCAACAAATCTATCCTTTGCACCTCTCCAAAGGCTCACTCACTATCCTAGTTAAAGCCCCTTCCTTTCTTCTACTTTCTTCTCATTCATCTCTCTTTTTGTGATGTTTAATTTTAAAAGAATGAGGATTTTATTTGTGGTTTATGTGAAGCATTTTGTATCATTAATGGGCTTTTTTTTCCTGGAATTGATCAGTTTTTTGTTGATGGGTATCTTTGAATTTGACTAAAAGCTCTGATTTTTTCATTTTTGAGATTAAAAATTCCGATAATGGGGATGTATATAAGGATAAAGATTAGACTTATATAAATTTCCAAAGGATGAACTTTGAATAAAAATGTGAATTTGCTCACAAGTACCTATTCATCTCAATGACTCGATGGAAAGGTTTACAAATATGAAAGAAGAAAATGAGTTCGTAAAGAAAGAGAATGTTCTAGATAAAACCTTAAAAAAGAAAAGGAAAGCAGAAAATGAGGATTTAGAGAAAGAGAAGGAGAAGAAACCAAAGAACAAGAAGATTAATAGAAAGGAGTATGTCTTCTGGCTCTCACATGCAAAGTCAAAGCCTCTCTTGACGGTCAACTGACGGTTTCCGTCAGGTGGTGGTGGTTTGAAACCAAATTATCATATAAGGTAGTTTTTTGCAAAAAAAAAAATTAGATCATGCATGGTTATCAGAATCTCGATCCTGATTAACGATTCTACGATCCTACGATCCAAAATTAGGCGACCGATCCGGATCGTAGGTAGGATCTTAATGTTGGTAGAATCGTACGATCCTACATATCTTCAAATTTTAAGCGGTAGGATCATAACACAATTCTACGATCCTACGATCTTAGGATCCAATCCTACAAGGGTAATTTCAATCGTACAAAAATTTCATATTATCAAGATTTTACTTATATATATATATGAATATAGCTAAACAATTATATCAATATGACTAAAATTCAAGTTTTTCTTGATTCACATTTTAAATATGATTATTAAAGGTGTTCTTTTACAAAACTTAATAGTTGAAGTCAAATAAGTGTGGATTTAAACCTTAAAACTTAAAACAAGAACAAATACAATTGAAAATGCGTTATCTAAAGCATATTAATGCATATTTGTAGGATCACACGATCCTACGATCCGATTCTACCAATTTCGATCCTACCCCCTCAACGATCCCATGTAGAATCCCGATCCTAACAACTTTGAGATCATGTAGTTTTTGCTAAAGGTGCTATAGATTAGATAGTTTTTTGTACTTTTTCCTTATTATTATTATTATTATTATTATTATTATTATTATTATTATTATTATTATTATTATTATTATTATTATTGTTATTATTATTATTATTATTTTGAAACAAGAAAAAGCTTTCATTGATCAAAACTTAGACACATACAACCACAAAACCCAGGGTAACCAACGCCTCCTTATACAAGTCGTATCAGTGTGAACCACCTTTTAGGAAGGGTTGAACCACCTCACTCTTCATGTGGATAAAGGGGAAGGAAACACCTTAGGGGAAAAAACAGAAAAATTAGACTTCAAAAAGTCGCCTCAACCAAGTTTGACAACACTTTAAAGGGTACAAACTCATAAGTCGAATCCTCACTTCCCGGAGGATCCTTTTAGTGACAACAGCAACAGTGATCATACTCATTGTCCAGATAGCTTCATTCCGAGTTTGACAGACCATATAGGTAAGGCTGCAAATACTAGTGAGGATCAAGGATCTTCGAAATCTAGAACCCTTCCACTTCTTGATAGCAATTCTGTGGAGATCATGAGGGATGCGAATAGCTAGCCACCGCTCCATGAACTACAAACATTGCATATTAAAAGCACATTGAAAGAAAATATGATCAATAGACTCAGGTGTAGCATTGTACACAGGGCAAACATTCTTATTGAGGAAACCCATTTGAACAGATTTATCCCGGAATCTGAGGTTTTTGGACATAGCAAGCCATAGGATGAAGCGCTCTCTAGGGATGGAGGCACCGTTCCAGACAAACTTGTCTCATCGGACTTTTGGGGGATGTATCAAGGTGATGTGTATAAACCTCATGAATTTGGTATTTCTGCTTGCACATCCACTCACTTAATTGAAGCTTCACAAAGCATAGCCTCTTCAAAGCACAACTAGCCGTGATGAGTGCGTTGAAGAGCATCCAATCGGGACCTTTCATATAGACTTCATGGACCCATTTGACCCATAGGGACTTCTGCATCGAACTGATGTGCCAGGCAAGCTTGCCCACAGCCACCTGGTTCCAAACATCAAGATTCCGGATTCCTAGGCCACCACAGCTCTTCGGTTGGCAAACCTTCACTACAAGAAAAAACTTTTTGGGAGACACCTAATTCTGTCGCCCATTCTTTAAAATATGTCGCCCAAAGTTGGGGCGACAAATCTCAAAAGTGACACGACAAGTGTCGCCCTATTACCACCAGAGCTTAGCCCAACTTAGATTACCAACAGAGCTCTTTTTAACATCACTATGCCACAAGAAAGACCTGCAGATACTATTTACTTTCCATATAATCACTCCAGGTAAAATGAACAACTGACACCTGTAGGAAGTAATACCTATAAGAATAGAGGTCACAAGCTGGAGTCGGGCAGCATAGAAGAGATTCTTACAGTACCACAAGCGCAGTCGAGTAGTCATCTTGTCTATTAGAACATCATAGTCGGCAACAGAGATCTTCTTAGATGTAAGGGGAATCCCTAAATACCGAAATGGAAGATTACCCAATAAGAGGCTCATCTGGAGTGCAATGTCTTCTCTCACTTCCACAGGTAACCCAACAATATATATGGTAGATTGGTTCTTGCTAGCATGTAACCTTGAGGTTAAGGAAAACTTCTCCAGGCATTGGCACAAGACAAGAACTGAGTTTATGTCACCTTTTGAGAACATCATAAGGTCGTCAGCAAAATAGAGATCATTGAGTTTAAGCTTTCTACATCGAGGGTGGAACTCAAACATCTCAGCAGAGCATACATTGTTCAACATTCTGGATATGTATTCCATCCCAAGGATAAAGAGTAGAGTGGACATGGGATCACCTTGGCATAACCCATTATTATTATTTTTTTTTGGCAAATAAAAAGCTTTTTCATTTACCAGAAAAACCAATACAAAACAAGGCAACGGAAACCCAACCTACCTTATTTGCATCAGTGTGGAAATGAGACCCACCTTCTACAAAGGGTTTCCTCGCCCCACTCTTCATGTGCATACGAGGCAGGAGAGGCCAAAAAACAGTCGACAAACAGAGGTCGACTAAAAAGATCCGGCTATACATAGAGACTAAAAGATATAAGATAAAAACCAACATTAACTAAGCTAGCAAAAAAATAAAACTCATCTACCAGTGTTAAATAAACACAGGCTGCAACAAGCATCACCAGATCAAGACAACCTCAAAGCAACACCAACCAACAGACGCACCTAGACATCAGCAGCAACCAACAACACAAGGAAACAACAATACGGAACTAGGAGAGCAACATTAGAACAGACTCCTAGTCTTCCAGAAGAAATGGAATCAGCATCAAAGCCACTATTAAAAACCAGCAGGCACACATATAGCAGCAGCAACAGAACTCAATAGGCAGCAAGCAACATTATAAGCTGAACACACGCAACACCCAAACAAGCAACATATAACAGCATCATAAGAAGAAATCAGCAATAGGCTGCACCCACAACAGACCTCAACAGGCAGCAAGCAGTAGAAGGCTTGAATAAGCAATATTAGCACCATTAAACCAGCAACATATAATAGCCAAATCAACCTCCACAAGCAACCAAATCAGCAACAAGCATTACATCAGAAGAAGCAAAGAACGTTGTATATAGCACAACATCAAGCCCTCAAACATCCTTATGTAGTATCAGCAGACCTTCAATAGAACACCCGCAGGCACCCGAACAGAATTGCAGTAACAGCAAAGTAACAGAACAATGGGCTCTCAACCAAAAAACCTTCCAAAGAAGATTATTAACAGCAAAAAAAAACAAAGCCCTCACAATAGCACCAGTATGTACACAACAACCACAACTAAGAAGCATCAAATAAGCAGAAGCAACATCTCAAGTAACACAAGTAGAAACCTCAGCACACTTCAAAACTAAGTCATACAATCTATAATAACCAATGATAAATAAACTCATCAATTATCACTGAGTATAGACTAAGAAATCTAAGTAGCATCATCACGCACCAAGGTACTAATAGAATGAGGAGACCTCACATAGCCATTCCAAAGCGCGTCATTTATGGATCGCCAAATATAGTAGACAGTCGAAGAATAATAGCACAAAGCATATCCCGTCGCATTGTATTGCCTTGGAGCTTACGAAACTCCAAATGAGCTATTGGTTTAAATTTGAGACCTGACCAACTGCGAATTTCCTACACACATCTCTGACTGAATTTACATTTAAAGAACATATGCATATTAGATTCTGAGTGAATACCACAAAGAGGGCAGAGCTCATTGTCAAAAACTCCCATAAGCTTCAATTTGTCCTTTGTTTTAAGCTTCTGAAGAGCTATCATTCAACAAATAAAACGAGTCTTCGGAATTGCAAGCCTATTCCAAACGACGTTTATCCATCTAATCCTCAGCTGAGGCTCCATCGGAGCAATATATGTTTCCTTGATCGAATAATTATTTTTACCAATCCAGGCTAATAACTGATCTTTGACACCACATATTTTCTTCATTGTCAAACTAGCGGTAATAGGGGCATTGAAGACCTCCCAGCAACCACCTTTAGTATAGACACCATGCACCCAGCGAACCCATAAGGACTCCCTAAGATGATAGATATGCCACGTTATTTTCCCTACAATCGCAATATTCCAAGCTTGCAAATTTCGAATACCAAGACAACCAGCTTTTTTCGGTTTGTAAACAGTAGACCATTGAACATGTCCAGGCTTGTGAGAATCATGAACACCAAACCATAAAAAGGAACGACAAATATAATCAACGATCTTGATAACGCGACGAGGAAGGATACACATCTGGCACCAATAGTTAGAAATTCCCATCAAAACCAAATTGATTAATTGAAGACGAGCAACATAAGAAAGGTTCTTCGCACTCCATGATGTAATCCTCTAGGTCATCTTGTCAGCGATTTGATCACAAGCAATGATGCTAAGACGTTTGGAAGAAAAAGGAACCCCAAGATACTTAAAAGGGAGAGTACCATAAGCAAACTAGGAGATGTTCCTTATTTCCTCCTGTATGTCAGAGGGGACACCAGTAGTGTAAATAGCTGACTTAGCTGAATTAACTTGTAGCCCAGATGACTAAGGGAACAAATGAATACAATTACACAAGACTCGAACAAAGGAAATGTTTCCTTTACAAAACAACACCAAATCTTCTGCAAAACAAAGGTGAGATAGTTTAATAGCTTTGCAACGAGGATGAAAATCAAAAGAACCCTCAGCCCTCCTCAAGATTTTGGATAAATATTCCATGCAAATAACAAAAAGAAGAGGAGACAATGGATCTTCTTGTCGTAAGCCCCTCTTAGCATGGAAGATCGGTGTAGGAGTTCCATTGAGCATAAGCACATAACTTGTCGAAGTTATACATGTCATAACGATCTTGATAAAAGCAGGAGGGAAATTCAAAACAACCAGCATCTCTTTAATAAATTGCCAACTCATAGTATCATACGCCTTACAAAGATTAATCTTCATAAGACAACTAGGAGCACAATTCTTCCTAGTATAATGTTTCACAAGATCCTGGCAAAGCAAAATATTGTGCATGATATTCCTCCCCGCCATAAAATCACCTTGAGCCTGATCAATAAGGTTACCTAAGACTAATTTTAGCCTAGAACAAACGAGCTTTTAAATAATGCTGTTATAAAGAACATGGCAACATGAAATCAGATGAAAATCCCTCGGATGCGATGGACACTTAACCTTAGAATTCAAAGTTATTGTAGTGGTGTTCCATTTCCTAAGCATTTGACCAGTGAGGAAAAAAGACTTGATGGCTGAAATAACATCATTACCAACAACACTCCGAGCAGCCTTATAGAAACACCTATTGAAACCATTAAGATCAGGTGCCTTCTCATCCGGAATACTCCATAATGCTATTTTGATCTCACTATCAGAAAAAGGAGAAATCCAAAAGACGACCTTGCTTGCTCGAAAGAATTGGACCATTATGAGCAATGTTAATATTTACTAACGATCGGACTTGAGGAACTGCAGAAAAGATATTCGAGAAGTGATCATAAAAAGCAGCCTCAATCCTATCAAGATCATAAATGTCCTCACCATTCATTTGCAAGAAGTTAATGCTATTGCTGCGAATACAATGAGTAATACTATGATGGAAGAAAGTTGTATTATCATCCCTAAACTTGAGCCATTTGAGTTTAGCCTTTTGACGCAAAGCGCCCTTAAGATCAACTTGTAACCACCTTAAATGATTATTAAGATCACATTCCTTAGCAGCTAACTCAGAGAGCTCGGGAGAATCATGCATCCTACTTTGTACAAAAAGAAGATCCTCCGTAGCTTTGGCAATAGCTTTGTGAAATTGATCTCTCCCATATTTATCCTTAAGCCTCTGTTTGAGAATCTTCAGTAATTGAGAAATTTGAAAGCTACAACACCCCTGAATAGGCATATCCCACACATGTTGAGTAACTTCCAAATAATATTCCCGTTTAGCCCACACATTGAAGAATCTAAACGGCTTCTTACCCCTAATGTGCTTAGTAAAGGGAACTAACATGCGAGAATGATCATAAACACCCTCAGGAAGGAAAGTCACAGTAGCATTCGGATAATCTTCCTCCTATTGAGCATTACCCAGAACACGGTCAATCTTACTCATTATACGCCTATCACCCACATGTTTATTGTTCTAAGTATAGAAGCACTCATTAGTCATTATAATGGAGATCATGGATATCACAGTTTGCTATACATTCCCGTATGGGTTGTATTTCATGTAGTCTAACCGGGATACCCTGCCGTTCATTAAGATTAGCGATAGTATTAAAAAGACTCATGATAAGCCAAGGACCAACCAAAGATTTACTCACCTCATGAAGTTGATGAAAGAGGTCAAGTTTCTCCTTTCGATCATTAGAGCCATAAACAAAAGTAAAATAGAACTGAGCGCCATTACTAGAATGCACAGAAAGATGAATGAGCTGACTAGAGCATGTCAGGATATCATCATACATGTCCTAACTCTTCCAAACTACCACAATTCTACCACCACAATGCCAATTCAAGTTACTCGTAATACACCAATTGGGAAAAGTACGAAGGTAAAGAGCCCCCAATCCTGCTCTCTTCAACTTAGCTTCCAGGATACCAAACAGGTTAATATTATGATGAGGAACAAAAGAAGCAATTTCAAACTGCTTATTAACCTTGTTGATACCCCGAACATTACAAGCACAAATACCATTCATTAATCAGTATAGGATCAACTTCAGCGCTTTAGAAGAAGGAACCGTAGTAACGACATTATCAATATCAGTAGACACATCCAAAACACTAAAACCATTCTTAGTAAACACTAAAGGATGGATAGTAGACTAATATGTTTAGCAACCTCAAACTGCATACTAAAGCCTAGTCAACAGAGATATTAGCACGCACATTAGCTACGATCCCCTTCTGCTTCTAATCAGAAGTGCAACCTAGTAGTTCCTCCTGAATTGGAGCATCCCTAATATTGTCTGGAACAGTACGCCATCTAAAAGCCTTCTGCAAAGGTCTAAACCCATCCTCATCTACCTGAAGTTGTGGCTTGGAAAGCTTTTGTTTGCCCATACGACATTCTCCAATACTATGACCATATTGACAGCATTTTGAACACCAAATCGGAATCCAATCATATTGCACTGGTTGGGAAATGATTTCATGAAATTCATTGGAATAAAACAACTCGTCTAGGAACCCCTCCTTCACGTTCATCTCAACTAGAATTCTCGCAAAGGATAACCGACTCTTTGAGCGTGTTACCTCATCAATTTTGAGCACTACACCTAAATAACCAGCTATGCGTCTCAAAACACTATCATTCTAATATTTCAAGTTCAGTTTCGGAAGCTTAATCCAAATTGGAATGGTTGTAAGACTAGACTTACAAAAAAAATGTTGGAGGACCAAGGTTTCACAATAAAAGGTTTTCGATCAAACA
Organism: Amaranthus cruentus; assembly: GCA_019425755.1. Lineage (NCBI taxonomy): Eukaryota > Viridiplantae > Streptophyta > Magnoliopsida > Caryophyllales > Amaranthaceae > Amaranthus > Amaranthus cruentus. The sequence continues at coordinate 7,141,110 of CM033464.1, forward strand.
AAACACCATTAAAATCATATGTCCTTTCCTGATGATCCTTTTTGAAGGAATTGAACAACAAACACACCTCCATTGACCATATTAATCTTGTCAATTAGAAGGTCTTTCTAGATCCTACGAAAAAACCCTTCAATCACATGAAGAGGATGATTTGCACTAGACAAATACCAAACTATAGCATTTTCCCAGAATTACACCTCTTCACTAACATCCTCTTTACTAATCCTAGCAATAGGCCTAGATGGCCTAGAATTGGAAATAACAAGACTAGGCGTAATCAATGGAACAATAATAGTAATAGGCAGAGAAGAAACCTCACCTGAGACAGGATCTGCCGTAACGGATGCACCCCCACCCGGAGCAGTTAGCGTGGTGCCTTTCAAAACAAAACCCAGCTAAGGCTCACCCTATTAGAATTACCACCACCACCTGCACTCATAGGAATATCAGAAACTCGTTTGTGGTTGGACTGATACAAATAACGATCCGGAGAAGATGAAGATTCACGAGATGAGCTACTCACCGAACGCTTCCTCGGCATTGCCTTCACTTTAGTCGGCCTTCCTCTTCTGCCCATGGCGGGATTTAGGGCAGAAAACGCCACAAAATCGAAAGGGGAATTGCTAGAGAGAGAAAGAGAAGTTAGAGAGAGGAGACTTATTATTCTTATTCTTATTCTTATTCTTATTCTTATTATTATTTTTATTTTTTTTTTAATTTTAAAAAGGGGTTTCATATCATAGAAAAAGATTTTACAAGAAATTGGTGGGGAGTCGAGCAACAAGCTGAGCACCCACAGCTTTTTGAATACAAAAGGCTAGTCGTCTTAGTGTAGTAATAATATGCTAATAGTATAGTGTATCATTTGTATAATATTAGTTGTGTTGGAATATATGTAGTCGAATTAATGCAAAATTAATATATTATTACTCGTATTATTGTATTATTAGTTGCATTAATATATTATTACTCGTATTAGTAAATTGTTAGTTATATTATTTTAATATCAGTCTGTAATTAGTCGCATTACTGTATTATTAGTGTATTATTAGTCGTATCGTATTAGTGCATTGTTAGTATTTATTAGTCGTATAAGTGTAGTATTAGTCGTATAAGCGTATTAATAGTAGTATTAGTATATAGTTAGTCGTATTAGTATATAGTAACACTTCTAGAATTGATTAATTTATAATAATAATAATAATAATAATAATAATAATAATAATAATAATAATAGTAATAATAATAATAATTATTATTATTATTATTATTATTATTATTATTATTATTAGGAAAATTTGCTCAAAATAATCTCAACTATCATCCGTTGGCCAAAAATAATCCAACTATTGATTAGTTTTTTAATAATCCTAACTATTGATAACGTTTGCTGAAAACAGTTCCATTTCAATTTCAACCGGCTGTAGCAGGTTTAGTAAGTAATTTTTTTTACCCTTTTTTATTAAGTTTCCTTCATCAAATTAGGTAAACTCAACCTTTCATCTTCAAAAATTGATTTACCCATTCAATATTTGATAATCTTTGAAGATGAAAGGTTGGGTTTACCTAATTTGATGAAGGAAACTTAAAAAAAGGTAAAAAAAAATTACTTACTAAACCTGCTACAGCCGGTTGAAATTGAAATTGGAATGTTTTCAGCAAACGTTATCAATAGTTAGGATTATTAAAAAAAAAATCAATACTTGGGATTATTTCTGGCCAACGGGTAATAGTTGGGATTATTCTTGGCAAATTTTCCTTATTTTTTAATAATCCCAACTATTCTCATAATTTGTTGAAAACATACCCACCCCTTGTTACCGGCTGGAACATGTAACTTTTTCACATTTTCTTTTCTTTTTTACTTAACTGTACATAATAACACTTTCCTTTCATCTATTAATCAAAAAAGAAAGAAAAAAGTGGAAAAGTTACATGTTGTAGCCGGTTAAAAAGGAGGTGGGTATGTTTTCAACAAATTATGAGAATAGTTGGGATTATTAAAAAATAATTAATAGTTGTGATTATTTTTGGCCAACGAGTGATAATTGGGATTATTTTGAACAAATTTTCTTTATTATTATTATTATTATTATTATTATTATTATTATTATTAACTAGTTGAACAAAGGAAAATAATTTTTTATTTTCAAATAAATGTAGAACTAATTAATTTGGATGAAGATTTTGTATTTAAATCACTAATAAACTTTTTTATCATTTTAGTTTTCTTTGAAAATATACTATGTTCGTGGTAAGATCAAAACTTGCGTTAAATTTCAAATTCAGGTGTCATAATTTATAACACAATTCCACAATAGTTATTTACCCGTAACCTATAAATCTTTATTAGCCACGCAAAATATTTACATGTGACATAATTTGTGGCACAAATTTTTTTTGTCATGATAAATAATTACATGAGACATAATTTTTGGTACAAGTTTTTGTTTGCCACAAAAACCTTTCTCATGGCATGATTTGTGGCGCAAGTGCTTGTTTGCCACGATATTAATTTACCCGTGGCACAAGTGTTTATTTTCCACGATATATATTTACTCGTGCCATTATTTGTGGCATAAGTGCATCTTTGTCACTAGGGGTCAAACAGATCAGGTCGGGTTCGGGTCATATATAAACAGGTCAGAAAACCCTTGATCCAAACCCAACCCATGTAGTTAATTGGGTTGAAAATCACAACCTTGACCCAACCTGCAACAAATCAGGTTGACCTGATTTCGACCTACTTTACCCGTTTATCATTTTTTTGTTTTCGTATTAAGGTTTTTAACGTTGATTAAATTTAATTTTATAGGCTTTAATTTAAATTTATGTTTTTTGTTGTTTATTTTTTATTTACTATAAAAAATAAGACAATATTAAATGAACTAAGTTTAGCTTATATTTATTTATTTATCTTGAAATTAACACATTTAATTAAATGGGTTAAACATGTTTTTTTCAGGTTTAAAAGTCTGACCTGAACCTAACTCATTTAATAAACACATCAGGTCGGGTTGACCCATTTGATTAATTGGGTAAAAAGACTCAACCCAAACCCACTTATTTGGGGTTAGGTTCAGGTCGGGTCAACTTTTGTCAGCCCTATTTGCCACGATAAATATTTACCTGTGGAAAAAACTTTGGGTATGATTGTGATATTATCTGGAAACCTATTTTTTTCGTAGCAAGATCAAAACTTGCCACATATTTTGAATTCACGTGGCTTAATTAGTATTAAAAGCTTAATATTACAAAATACAAATTACAAAAGGGAATTTGTATTTAACCCTTTGTTGATGACAAAATTGAAATTACAAATAACAAAACTAATTTACTTGAAGATTGCTTTGTAACGACAACCGTTACCCGAAAACCCGATACTTGTTGTAGGCGTGTGATCACTTTCCTTTTGTGATATTTCCCCCACAAAGGTACTTGGGTTGAAGCTTGGAAATTCACAGCGAGATACAAACAACACAATATACTCTTAGTACTTAGAGTATACCACTTAACAACAATGTGTTTGGAAATTATAAGGATTGAAGCTCTAAACAAGAGTTAATTACTCTCTTGGAAAGAACACTTGCAAATAAGAGAAAGAGTAGAAGAATTCAGAAATTGGTGTGCCTTCAACTCATCACCAAGACCCTATTTATACTACAAGAGTATAGCTTAAGGGTCATGGCACAATAATCACCCTTAATGATCAAATTGATGATCATCCAATTCAATGCTGTAAATCCATGAAATTCATGAGTATTATTCTCCTTAATACTCCCTTATAACTCCAGAAATCAAGAGCCATAAGCATAGGAATCCAAAGTAATTACTCAAAGAAACGAGAAAAAACCAACGGTCATAATTCACGCTCAAAGTAGTTAGGAGGAACAACATCTTCTTTTGCCAACGTCGAAAGTCGACACCGACAAACTTTTCTAACTTAGCAAAGTTAGATGTAAAATCCTTAATAGTTGCCATCCCGAAGAGAATATCACAAAAGATTATTAAAAGCTTAATAATGCAAAATACAAATTACAAAAGGGAATTTGTATTTAACCCTTTGTTGATGTCAAAATTGAAATTACAAATAACAAAACTAATTTACTTGAAGATTGCTTTGTAATGACAACCATTACCTGGAAACCCGATACTTGTTTTAGGCGTGTGATCACTTTCCTTTTGTGATATTTCCCCCACAAAGGTACTTGGGTTGAAGCTTGGAAATTCACAACGAGATACAAACAACACAATATACTTTTAGTACTTAGATATACCACTTAACAACAATGTGTTTGGAAATTATAAGGATTGAAGCTCTAAACAAGAGTTAATTACTCTCTTGGAAAGAACACTTGCAAATAAGAGAAAGAGTAGAAGAATTCAGAAATTGGTGTGCCTTCAATTCATCACCAAGACCCTATTTATACTACAAGAGTATAGCTTAAGGGTCATGGCACAATAATCACCCTTAATGATCAAATTGATGATCATCTAATTCAATGCCATATATCCATGACATTCATGAGTATTATTCTCCTTAATACTCCCTTATAACTCTAGAAATCAAGAGCCATAAGCATAGGAATCCAAAGTAATTACTCAAAGAAACAGGAAAAAATCAACGGTCATAACAGAGGAAAAAGCCGAGTCGGCTTTTCCTCCAAGACCAGCACAGCCGACTCGACTTTTGCTGCTAGACAAAATCTCATTTCCAATACCTAAAGCCGAGTCGGCTTTCTTGCTGACTCGGTTTTCCAAATGTTCTTTTGTCCTTTCCTTTGAGCCTCTTTTGGACCACGTAATTTAATACATATTGTCCCACTACTTTAGTAGTACTTAGTGATTATTAACCTAGGATTCTTAGACACTAAATGTTCAACAATCGTCCCCCCATTTAGGGTATAATAAGCCTCTCATTTACAAAACAAAACCTATAATACATTTCATGCATTAACGCTAATATCCCTTCGGATTGAATTAACGCCTAGTATAGCACACTTCACAAGTGATCGAGCCAGAATTGATTTCCATACGGATTTGAATCAGATGACCCTTCCAACCACTTGAAGATGAAATACACATAAAATAAATAACACAAAGTTATCAACCTGACACATTATAAGGCCGTGTCCGTATCTTATTCATAAGTTTATCATAGTCAGTATGCTAATCTTGAATACTTGAAGCGGCCACACTTCAAACTTATATAGGTAGGTTCTCAATACGTATAAAACATATTCTCGTGACCCGGATAGAACACCAAGAGCTCTTCAACTCTTGATCTTGAGAACTTTCAATGGACGACTACCTCGTTCATCACGATCCAAAGCAACGATGGGTCATTATGCTTGTTGCTTACAAAGATCAAAAGGACTTTACCACATTGAATTCAAGACACGATGTTACTCATGTGTGAATTGGGCTTTTCCAAATGATCCTTATTGACATAAACCGATTTCAACTGACGCTTATTCAATTGTTCATGGCTTTCGTAAACGAATCTGCCACATTGAACTTAGTATTCACATAGTCAAAAGTTATGACCCCATTAGTGATAAGTCCTTGCACTAGGCTATGCCTAAGAGCAATATGACGAGACTTACCATTATACACTTGACTATAAGCCCTACCTAAAGTCGTCATGCAATCCGCATGAATCGCCACCGGTGATATTGGCTTAGGTAATAAAGATATCTCAAACATGAGATTCCTCACCCACTCTACTTCACTAGAAGCTGAAGCAAGAGCTATGAACTCCGCTGACATAGTAGAATCAGCTATATATGTTTGTTTCTTAGAAGATCATGAAATGGCACCTCCCTCATAAACAAACACCCAACCACTTGTAGAAGAATTATCCTTTTCATTAGTAATCCAACTAGCATCGGTATAGCCTTCTAAAATAGGAGGTTCACAGCTATAAGCTATACCATAATCCTTGGTACGCAACAAGTATCTTAATACTCTCCTTATCGCCATCCAATGATGGGGACCCGAGTTTCTCGTAAATCTACTAAGTTTACCAACCACAAAAGCTATGTCTGGCCTTGTACAGGTCATGGCATACATCAAAGATCCTATGACCTTTGAATATTCCAATTGAGAAATTGGTTGACCGGTATGTTTTGCAAAATTCATACCTGGTTCCATGGGAGTAGAGACCGATGCTTTATCAAGCATACTAAACCGCTTAAGTATCTTCTCAAACTAGTGAGATTGACTTAGCTTAATACGGTTACCTTGTCTCATGATCTTAATACCTAAGATCACATCGGCCTCCCCCATATCCTTCATCTGAAAGGATCTAGACAAAAAATCTTTTGTCTCTTGTACTTGTACCAAACTAGTACCAAAGATGAGTATATCATCTACAGATAGACAAATGATAACTCCATTACCATGGCTATCAAATTTGCTATAAACGCACTTATCGGCTTGATTCAATTTGAACCCAAAGGAAAAAATTGTTTCATCAAATTTTTGATGCCATTGCTTAACTGCTTGTTTAAGTCCATATAAGGATTTAACAAGTTTACACACCTTTTGCTCTTGTCCTTTCAAAACAAACCCTTCGGGTTGTTTCATATAAACCTCCTCATCTAATTCCCCATATAGAAATGCAGTTTTAACATCCATTTGATGTATTTCTAGATGATAGACCGTAGCTAAAGCTACCAATAACCGAATAGTGGTTATTCTTGCAACTGGTGCATATGTATCGAAATGATCGATACCATGCTTTTGTCTAAAGACTTGTGCCACTAAACGAGCCTTGAACTTGTCAATAGTACCATCAATCTTCGTTTTCTTTCGAAAAATCCACTTGCAACCTATTGGTTTACAAGTAGGAGGAAGATCCACTGACACCCAAGTGTTATTACCCATGATGGATTGCATCTCATCATCAATAGCTTCTTTCCAAAAGGCGCTATCATGTGATGCCATAACATCCCTATAAGTCAATGGGTCACTTTCCACATTAAATAAATATGGAACACTAGAAGATACTTCACTTCTAGTACCTTCAACCAAGTATACTTGGAAGTCCGGTCTAAAGCTTTTAGCTTTCTGTTGTCCCTTACTCCTTTTGGGAATAGAATCAACTAATTCTTGTTCATCTAGTTGTTGATTTTCATCAACACCTAGAGGTGAACCTTGTTGATTATCATCAACATTATCATTGGTACAAACTTGTAGATTTCTTTGTCTACTCAATGATGAAAATCTATTTTCATCAAAAATTGCATCTCTTGACTCTATGATCGAATGACTCGACATATAGTCATTTTGTTCTATAACATAGAACCTATAAGTTTTGCTATGAATAGCATAACTTATAAAAATGCATTCAATTTCGCGCTCACCGAGTTTCTTTCTTTTGTTACCGGGCAATCTTACAATGGCCCTACAACCCCAAACCTTAAGATATCTTAAGTTTGGTTTCTTTTTGTACCAAAGTTCATAAGGAGTCTCCTTATTTGTTCTCATTGGAACTCGGTTAAGAATGTGACAAGCCGTCAACATTGCTTCACCCCAAAATCCATCACTCAAATTCGAGTAGGATAACATGGAATTAACCATCTCTTGTAGAGTACGGTTTTTCCTATCCGCCACACCATTTGATTGTGGTACGTATCCAGCGGTTGTTTCATGTATAATGTCCATTGAGTTAAAATAATTTGGATCATAATATTCACCTCCTTTATCGGTTCTTAACCTTTTAAGTTCATTTCCAATTTGTATTTCTACTTCATTTTTGTAAATCTTAAAGTGATCAAGAGCCTCATCTTTTGTATGTAAAAGATATACATAGGGATGGTCATGGGTCGGATCTGGGTCGGGTCCAATCAGACCCAGATCCAGACCCTAATTTTTTTTAAGGATCCAGATCCAGATCCAGACCCTTAGGGTCCAAAAATTTTATTCGTATAAAATTTCTAAAGCGTTTTCAACCGATACAATCATACAAACTACAAAGTTTAAAGTTTTAAATTACTTAATGTTCCAAATTAAACATTTCCAAAATAAAACAAAGTTTCGAACACAACAACCAAATACGCATAAAAAACTTAGAAGAAACATATTTAATAATCCTCCATTGAGTCCGCATCATTATCAACATCATCATAAACATCATCTCCATCTAGATCCTGTCAAATACGAAAATCAAATATCAAACACAATAGAACAATTTAATCTTTAAAGAAAAAATGGAAAATAAAATAAACTGTCATACCATATCAATAACATCAAATGTTTCATTATTCACCTCGGTGATCTCGGAGTCATCAATAATAGTTGAGCAAGCATGAGTATTTTCCATTTCACCTTCAGTGTGAACATAATAAATACTCATACATTATTAAAGTAATTAAAAGGAATATTAAATGTTAATAAAAAGCTAAAGCAGCAAAGTTACCTTTGAGGTCTTCCATCATCCAGTTTTGCAAACACATCAAAGCTTCTACAGTTTCCGAATGAAGTCTAGAACGATGTGGGCTAATAACTCTGCCACCTGTACTAAAAGCACTTTCTGAGGCAACACTTGAAACAGGAATGGCCAAAATGTCTTTAGCAATCTTCCTCAAAGTTGAATACTTCCGATTGACTTTCCACCAACTAATAATATCTAAGTCCTCATCATCTGGTAAAGGATCTTCTTCTAGATAAAAGTCAACTTCACACTTCACATTTACCTTCCGAATCTTAGTTTTCTTTGATTGAGCAAATTCATCCTCCTCATCTTCAAAAGAACTTGGAGCCGGACGTTTCTTACTAGTAGCACCAACATTTTGCATTGTATCAATCTTACTTTGGTACTCCACAACAAGGTCATCCAGACATTTTCGAACCTTAGATAGTTGTCGATCTGCATCATCCTCATAAAACTTTCTAAAATAAAACTCCACACAGTCCATTTTATTTCTAGGATCTAAAATGGTAGCAATAGCTAAAAGTCCACTAGTACGTTTCCAATACTTGTCAAACTTTTCAATCATTTTCTTTGCCATCAATCTAACAATATCAATATCACTTGACTCCCACTTCGCTAAAGCTTGTTTAATTATACAAACTCGTCGAAAAAACAAATTGATTGTAACAAACTTTGTTCCAGAAAATAAATTGGTTGTTTTGTAAAAAATTTCCAATTTCTCACAAACAACTCCAGCTAAGTACCAATCATGATCACTAGGAATTTCAAATTTCATTCTTTTGTTCAAACGTTTTAACCTCGCAAAAACTTCTCTAAAAGGCAAAACAGCTTGAAGCATCAAGAAGGTCGAATTCCACCTTGTTTTACAATCTAAAATCAACCTTTTGTTTGGTAATTCTAAAAATCGACAAGCCTCTTCAAATTTCTCAATCCTTTTTGGAGTCGACATCCAAAAGGCGACACAATCACGTATTTTCTCAATTCCAGAATAAATGACCTCTATTCCATCTTGAACAATTAAATTTAATACATGGGCGCTACAACGCATATGCAAAAAGCTTCCCCCAAGTATTAGTGACTTTTTCTCAAACTTATCCAACAAAACCTTCATCATTGCCTCATTAGTGGTACAATTGTCAACTACCACAGACGAAATTTTACTTTCTAAACTAAATTGAGACAAACAATCCATTAAAATCTTTGCAAGAACCCCCTTTGTATGTGGACAAGGTGCATAGACAAACCTATATAGTTATAAATACATTTAATAAATATACAACAAAACAAACATAACATGCTAAGGAACAAAATTGAACAAAAATAAAATTTTACCTCAGAGTTCGATTTCGTAACCTCCATTGTTGATCAATAAAATGTGATGTTACAACCATGTAACTCTTCTTTTGATTGGATGCAGTCCACATATCAGTGGTGATTGCAACTCTACTATCATTGTGTTCCAACAATCCCTTTAATCCAAGCTTGTCTTCCTTGAATTGTTTCATGATATCTCGCTTTAAAGTAGCCCTAGATATCATCTTAAACTCACAATTAAGGCTCTCAACATACCTCCTAAACCCGATATGTTCCACCATGGATAGTGGATACTCATGCATTATGATCATGCTAACCAACATCTTCCTTGAGTGCTCTTGGTCAAACCCTTTTCCTTTGCCTTTAACATTAAATTCTAAAGAACTAGACCCATCGACTTCTTTTTTAACTTTGAGTGTTGACTGCCCTCGTGCAAGTTTAAAGTGTCTTCCTGGACAAACTGTTCGTGCATGCTTTAGTAAATGTGAAGTTCCATTTGCGCCTCCAGCAGAAAGGGTAGCCTTGCAATAGTTGCACATTGCCTTCACCACTCCATTCACATCCTTTTTAGTGAAATATTCCCATACCTCTGAGGTTAATTTCTTTTTTCTTTTGTTTGTGTTTGCAGTATCATTTTCACTTCCATCTAAGTCCACAAATTGTTCCTCATTTTTATCCAAATCTTGCACCAAAGGAATATTATCTTGTCCTATTGGATTAACTTGCTTTGAAGCACATTGTGATTGCTCCTCCATTGTCTAAATATACCAAAATCCTAAATCAATATATACATAATCATAATTACTACTTAGCAACAAAGTGAAACGCCAGACAAATTATACACCAAATAGACAGAAAATAGAGAAATTATACACCAAATCAATATATACATAATCATAATTACTCCATTGTCTAAATACACCAAATCAATATATACATAATCATAATACAAGTTAAATACGCCAGAGAAATTATACACCAAATCAATATATACATAATCATAATTACTCCATTGTCTAAATACACCAAAATCCATTGTCTAGTACGTCATGAAGAAATAGACAGAAAAATAGACAGAAAAATATCTAAGAAATAGACGGAAAAATAAGTTTCTAAGAAATACAAGTTAAAACAAATAGACAGAAAATAAATTTCTAAAAAATAGAGAAGAAAATGGATTATGAAATGCTTGCCTGGAAGAAAACGAGTAGACGACACTTAGAGAAACGCTGGCCCTTGCTACTTCAGATCTGGAATTAAAAATGGAGTATGAAATGTGAGAGAGAAATGCCGGCCCTAGTATTTAGTTACTGGAGTATGAAATGTGAAATACAAGTTGGAATTGGAATATGAAAGGTGAGAGAAACGCCCTAGGGTCCAGGACTACATTTAATTTTTTTTTTATTAAAACTTTTTTAATATACATATTTTATTAAAATCAATATTTTTTTTAATATATTTATATCTTAGGGTCTACGGGTCGGATCTGGGTCGGGTCAGGGTCTAGAAAACATGGACCCGGACCCGGACCCGGACCCTAACATTATGGACCCATATCCGACCCTAATTTTTAGGGTCCAAAAAAAAGAGGACCCAAACCCTTAAATATGGGTCGGGTCGGGTCTGGACCCTTAGGGTCCAGGACCCATGACCATCCCTAGATATACATAAAAAACTTTGAAAAATCATCAATAAAAGTTATGACATATTTCTTATTTCCTAATGATGGTGTACTATGAAAGTCACATAGATCACTATGGATTAATTCCAAAATTTCGGATTTCCGTTCAACACTTTTAAAAGCTGTTCTTGTGATCTTATTTAACATGCACGTTTTGCAATTTTTAGACAATTTAACACACATAGGAATTAAATCATGCTTAGACATAAAAGAAACTTTATCGAAATTCACATGTCCTAATCTAACATGCCACAAGTAATGTAAATCATCCATATCATTCATGCTTAAACCATTACATATAGAGTTCTTATTTAAATCTAAAGACAATTTAAATAAACTATTACATAGAAAAGCACGTCCTACAAACAAGTTATTTTTAGAGATAATACACCTATCGGCTTCAAATACTAATTTATAGCCCAATCGATTCAAAATTAGACCCGAGACAAGATTTCTACTAATTTCGGGTGCATAATAAACATCCCTGAAAACTAAGAGATTCCCCAAAGTGAACAATAGCTCAATTTGTCCTTTGCCTTGGACCATGATAGGTGCGTTGTTTCCCATAAAGAGATGCTCCCCATCAACCACCTTGTGAAAGGTTTTGAACCATTTTGTAGAATTGCACACATGTCTCGATGCCCTCGAATCAATCCACCAAGACAAAGTATCATCCTGCATAAAACTTAAATTAGTATTCATTGATGAAAGATTCAAAGAAGAATTTTCATTCAAAATTACAAGATTACCTTGAGTTGAAGGGTCTTTGCTTGTAGAAGCTTGACCACTCCCCTTTGCCTTCTTTTGCTTGTTCTTGAAAACAAAGCAATTTTTCTTTCGGTGTCCGGGCTTACCACATTCCCAACATACCTTTTCGGTATTTGAGATAACAGCCTTCCCCTTTGAAGAATCAACCTTCTTCCTTTTCTCTCCGGAATGGGATGGTCTCCCTTCCGCAACCATGTTAATGGTTCCAACATTAGGATTTTCATCCTTCTGATTCTCATGAATCCTTATGGTAGACTCAAAAACAATATGTTGTCCAAGATCGGAGAGTGTAATTTGCTCTCTTTTATGTTTTAAAGCATGTCTAACATCCCTGCATAAGGGAGGCAACTTGTCTATAATGCTTGAAACAAGAAAAACTTCATCTATCTCAATTTTATGTAATTTTAGGTTAGCATGCATTCTTTGCAACTCATGAAATTGATCAATTATGGGGCGATTTTCTACCATCTTATAAGAATTAAAATTACTTACAAGAAACTTTTTGGAACTTGCATCCTCCGCCATGTATTTGTTCTCCAAGGCATCTCATAATTCCTTAGTGGACTCATGGTATTGGTAGATGTCAAAGAGAGAATCTTTCATCCCATTAAGGATATGGCCCCGGCAAATGAAATCATCATTCTCCCACTTACGCCTCTTTCTTGTTTGATCAAGAGTTTCATCTTCCGTTTCCTCCGGCTTAGGGGTACTTATCACGTAATTCACGCTCAAAGTAGTTAGGAGGAACAACATCTTCTTTTGCCAACGTCGAAAGTCGACACCGACAAACTTTTCTAACTTAGCAAAGTTAGATGTAAAATCCTTAATAGTTGCCATCCCGAAGAGAATATCAAAAAAGATTATTAAAAGCTTAATAATGCAAAATACAAATTACAAAAGGGAATTTGTATTTAACCCTTTGTTGATGTCAAAATTGAAATTACAAATAACAAAACTAATTTACTTGAAGATTGCTTTGTAATGACAACCATTACCCGGAAACCCGATACTTGTTTTAGGCGTGTGATCACTTTCCTTTTGTGATATTTCCCCCACAAAGGTACTTGGGTTGAAGCTTGGAAATTCACAACGAGATACAAACAACACAATATACTCTTAGTACTTAGATATACCACTTAACAACAATGTGTTTGGAAATTATAAGGATTGAAGCTCTAAACAAGAGTTAATTACTCTCTTGGAAAGAACACTTGCAAATAAGAGAAAGAGTAGAAGAATTCAGAAATTGGTGTGCCTTCAATTCATCACCAAGACCCTATTTATACTACAAGAGTATAGCTTAAGGGTCATGGCACAATAATCACCCTTAATGATCAAATTGATGATCATCTGATTCAATGCCATATATCCATGACATTCATGAGTATTATTCTCCTTAATACTCCCTTATAACTCTAGAAATCAAGAGCCATAAGCATAGGAATCCAAAGTAATTACTCAAAGAAACAGGAAAAAATCAACGGTCATAACAGAGGAAAAAGTCGAGTCGGCTTTTCCTCCAAGACCAGCACAGCCGACTCGGCTTTTGCTGCTGGACAAAATCTCATTTCCAGTACCTAAAGCCGAGTCGGCTTTAGGCCCAAATAAGTGAAAGCCGAGTCGGCTTTTCTTGCTGACTCGGTTTTTCAATTGTTCTTTTGTCCTTTCCTTTGAGCCCCTTTTGGACCACGTAATTTAATACATACTATCCCACTACTTTAGTAGTACTTAGTGATTATTAACTTAGGATTATTAGACACTAAATGTTCAACAATTAGTGGCAAAAGTGACGATTTCTAGTAGTGCAATGGTGAAAACGTAATATTCAATCCAAAGACTACATTACAATTTTTTAGAGTGTTGTACTCTTGTTTTATTCCTCCAATCCAATTCTCATTGTAAGTAATGTTCAATCATAAATTATTTTAATTATGCTTTGAATTAATTTCTCATTTTCAATTCTTGATAAACAAAATTATTAATGATAAAAGATTATTAAAACGTTAAGGTTGAATTATTTTTAGGGTTTTAAAAAGGAATAATCAAAACCTTTGGAAAAATGCTAAGAGGAAGAACTATTAATCCTAAGAAGAAGAAACAAAAATGACAAGAATTAAGAAAGAAATAAAATGGAGAAGGAAAGAAGAAGAAATTTTAATTATGAAAGTCAGAAAAAAATGAGGAAAAAGTTGTGAGGTTGTTACAAACGCGAAATTGGTTGGCCCAAATTGACAATCTCATAATGAAATTGTCTCACCAAGTTTTTGTGTTATTTAAGGGTGTCCATATCAGCACAACACAACTCGTTATCAAACATGGCATGGTGGACACGTGATCCACTTTAATAACAAAAAAATAAAAATGGAAAATAAATATGTTAAACAAAAATATAAAATACAAATTACATTATCTTGCGATATTCCATTCCTCGATCAATTCAACACTTTAGTTACCGAAACAAGGACCCTCTGCTGAACAATCTTAACAGAAAGGCTAACTTACTCAACCACGGAAAGACTCATTTATATATAAGCCACCTTCTTCATTCTTAATACGTAATGAGCTCCGTTGCGGGCATTTATCAATTCAATTCTCCTTTCTAATTCTTATTATTGTATTTTATCGAATAAACGAAATATAGTATTTGATATAAATTAACTCCATTTAAAATTCTTTGTTTGTTCTGATTTAAAATAATTAATTGTTGCTATGTATTTTAATAATAAAAGTAGATGTAAATATTTTACTAAAAAGTCATACCTTAGCTTTAAGAGTATAAGTGTGTATTTTAATCACTAAAAGTATGTACTTTTAAGTACTAAAATAAAAAGTAAATGAGAGACTTTTAAAAGTAAAAGTATGTCTTTTTGAAGCATCCCATGTAAGTATTTTAAGAATTAAAGTATGCGTTATAACAAACAATAAATTGATGATCAATTTCAAAAGATTTTCATGAAAACAATAGATGAGAGACTTATTAAAAGTATAAAAAGTAGACTTTGTAAAAGCAATAGTATGTTAAAACTTAGAGAGATAAAGAGAAAGTAAAATGAGTAAAGTTAGAAGATGAAGATGTTCTTACTCATTGGTGTAGTTTTTACAATGGTGAAGTTCCATATTTATAGGCAAATTCTACCCATAATTACATTGAATACATTCATATTAGAGTAAATCCATTAATTACGTTTCACACTATATTTTAACATTTCACACTATACTTTAATATAGTAGATATTTTTTTCATTTAGCATATGTATTTTTTAAGTACATACTATGTATCATAACTATCCTTGCAAAACTATATGAGAGATTTATAAGAGCAAGAGTAGGTGTTATAATCATACATACAAATAGTGATGGCCATGGTCCGGGTTGGGCCGGTTCCGTTCCGGTTCCAACCGGTTCCGGGTCCACCCGGTTCCGGTTCCATTTGGAACCTGATCCGGACGTTTCCGGTTCCGGTTTCGGCCGGTTCCAACCGATTCCTTGGCGGTTCATGAGACGGTTCCGGCGGTTCCAATTTTCGGGTCGGGTGGGTCGGACCATCGGTTCCGTTCTTATTTTTCCTTTAATTTTAATAAAAAAAATACTATAATAATGCGGACATACCTTCGTCGATTACTTGATTATTAGCGAAATTCATTGGTTGTCATCGTTATTAAAATATTTACTAAAAAGGAATAAATAAATTAATAAGAAACGAATCAACGATAAAGATCATAAATAAAAAAAAGGGGAGAGAATGGACTTGAACCTAGTATCCCGAAGGAATACTAAGCTGCCTACGTATCCCGAAGGAATCAAAGTCCACGTAGTTCTTTGTCATACCTTTTATTATTAGTTGTTGAATACCGTGGGCCGATATTCCGTATTCGCGATCCTACTCGTCATCGTCATCATCTGGTTGGTTAGATGCTTCCGCCAACTCTCCTCCCGACGATGATGCAGACGTATCCATCATCATCCATGGATCATCTTCGTCTTGATCATCATTGTTCTTTAGTCCTTGCATTCGGACCTCCGCTTGATCCCAATCTTTTTTGCAAACACATATTTGAATACTATGTGGTGCAAGACGGGATCTCTTTTTATCCAAAACTCTTTTACCTGCACTAAAAGCCGACTCCGACGCAACAGTAGAAGCAGGAATTGCAAGGATATCCTTTGCAATTCGCGATAATATATGGTATTTTATTGATATTTCTTTCCACCATTCTAAAATATTATAATTACTTTGGTCGATTTCAAAGTGATGTTTAAGATAATTATCTAATTCTAAATATGAAGCGGAGGAGGAGGAAGAAGATGACTAGAAAATTATCATCTCGACTTATTATGTTAGCGATTACGGGATTATAATAATCGGGACGTGCCGAGACGCTAGCACGCCTAGACGTATCGCGACTCGGGTTATATATACTAGAATAATGGTCATAAAGGTCCGCTAAAAGTTTTTTACAATTTCCTACACAATTATGTACATCACTAGACGGGCGATCTAATGCTTTGGTACTGAATTCCTATTATTTTACTTAGGTTTTCCGTCCTAAAACACGGATCTAAAATTGTCGCAATTCCATAAATATAAGGAAAATTAGTGAAATACGCTTTCCACTTATCCATCATATCTGCAAGAATCGGCTTTAAAAAAACGTTACTATCATCATGAGAATGTCTAAGAAGATGATAAAAAACAATAATACATTCACTTATTACTAAGTGAACGTTTGGTTCATAAACATATGAAAAAATCTTAGTTTCGTGGACATATGATAAGTACAATTATTTGCACTCATCATTAACATATTTGCGCTCATTTTCGATGTTTAGAGGCGGTTTAGGGTTGTTTTATGTATGAGTAGGGGTGAAAGTTTGGATTTTGGTTTGGATTCGATACAAATCCAAATCAAACCGAATAAAATTCGATTTTGATATTTTCAATCTAAATCCAAATCATAATATTTATAATCCAAATCGAACCGAACCGAATTTTAAAATAACAATCCAAATTGAACCGAATAGACCGAATTGCACCGATTTGTATCTTTTGCACTGAAAGTCAAATTTGCATGTATCGTTTCAAACTTATTCTTTCTAAAGCTCTTAAATAAATATTATGAATTTTAGGGTTTTTAATTTGAATAACTAAAAAACATTTAACAAAAATCTAAAAATAAGGGCAAAAATTCAAACAAATCAAATAGATGATATAAAATGCCTTTAAAATTTCAGTTTGTTCGGTTTTTTGGTTTTGTTGGACCCTAAACCGAGTCCAAATCAAACACCAAAATATAATTAAAATTTAATTCAAACCAAACCAATTTTTAAATATAGTCGAACCAAATTACTTATTCAATTTGATTTGCTTCAATGTGATTTTCACCAAATTACTTACACCCCTACACCCCGTACACATTACTCATTTTTGCTTCC
The DNA here is from genome assembly GCA_019425755.1 of Amaranthus cruentus. Lineage (NCBI taxonomy): Eukaryota > Viridiplantae > Streptophyta > Magnoliopsida > Caryophyllales > Amaranthaceae > Amaranthus > Amaranthus cruentus. Next base: position 7,158,743 of record CM033464.1, read on the forward strand.
TGATTAAACAAGAAACACATCATCTCCTTCATCTTCTTAAAAACATCAATAAAGAAAACTCAAGCAAACACCCATTTCTAAATCAGAGCACCACCGTCATTGACCCTCCACCTACCTCACCGTTAAGACACGACCAACAATTTTCCTCGTGCACCGAGCTCATCACTAATCGCCACCTGGCTCAGGTGCTGCCTGGCGTGGTCGACCATGGCCACTTAGGGCCACACTTTGTTCATTCATCTTTATCTTTGTTGAACATCTCATGGTTTTACATCTTCTACTTGGTACTCCTTCTAATTCCTTTGTTTTATTAATCTTGCTTTGATTCTTAATATTCATTTCAATAAATTTAATTTTTATATTTTGCTAGTTTGGTTGGTGTTCACTTGTATTTTCAATTTGTTCAAAATCCCTAAATTAAATTAGGGCTTTACTAAATTGATTATACCTTTTTCTTGTTAGATTAGCAAATTAGTAAATCTCTGGTTACTTGTAAGCCAAACACATATCGTACAAAAGCGGAACTGCCCTTCTTCTTCCATTTTCATGTATCTTGCTCATGAGGTACACTCCCACAAAATGAATTTTAAGCCTTTGAATTTTAAATGTGATATTTCTTTATTTCCTTCACATATTTTGAGAGGAGTGTTAATTTTAGAGAAGTACACTAAATTGTTGTTGGGTTTACTGTGTATGAAATTGATGATGGACAGAGATGTGATTTGGGATGTACGTGACTTACAATGAAAATTATGTAACTAAGAGAAGTCATTGATGATTGTGTAAAATATAAAATGGGTGATAAATGTCGAATTATAGGGTTATATATTGAATTCAAATTAGTTGTAAATGTGAGTTCGAGTAAATTATGTGTGGGAATGTTGTGAATCGAAAGATATAATTTATTTCATTTGAGTTAAGTTATTAAACTAAAGCAGAATGTATCAAATACAAGAAGTGTACATAATTGAGTTGTAGATATGTTTTTTTTCAATATACAAATATGGGTGGTAATCAAGTTCCGAATAAGGATGATAGACACCAGCACAAGGTCAAATATGAGATGATATTTGAGATCTGATGGTGAATTGGAGATTTTGTAGATGAATTGAATCATGAATTAGTTTGATGAGTTAATCATTAAATTGGATTTATAAAGTAAATTAGAATAGGAATATGAATTTGATTCTAAATTGAATTAGTTCGTTGACTTTTGTTATTTGAGATTATGGCTAGATTTTGCCAAGTTTTGTCAAGAGAATTTGTTTGGACAATTCATGAGTTGCAGTCATTGGTTGGATTTGTGAATTTTTGTTAGTTGGATTGTGAGTTGAGTTTGTTTAATTTAAGATTTAAGTTTAATTGAAGACTGATAATATAAAGGAAATTATATGATTGGTTATATGTTTTTGGTTATATAGTTAATGTGATTAATTATGGTGCGTAGTACTTAGAGACGGAGCTATCTAAGTTAATCTTGCTTTGTAATCTACGTATCTTCTTGGGGTATTACTTATAAATAAAGTTGATTTTGATAATATTAGGCTACTAAAATGATTAGGTATGTATATGAAATGATTAAATTAAATGATGATTATGCCTACATTGTTCATAAGTATTATTTGGTTTATAATTATGTAATTGTTGTTATTGATTGTATGTGAAATATAAGAATGAATAAAAGAACCCAAAAATAAGGAACTAAGGACTAACGATACTTGAGAGAAAGGGTATTGGGTAAATAGAATGTGTGAGGAAATCATTTGAATACTAAAGACTTGATTATAAAGAATTTATAATCAAGTTTGAAGCAATGTTTAATGGCAAATTATGAATAAAGAACTCAAGAACGCGAATGTTGTTCGTGAGTCAAAATTTAAAAGACTTGAACAAACAAGCTTAGTGATGAAATATGAGTAGTCACAAGCTGTCTGATGACGAAATGTGAGTAAGCATCAGCTGTGATTAAAAGATATAAATAAATATAGAGAATTTCAAGAAAGCAATGGATATCGCAAAAGACAATAATAAAAGTCCAAGGTCGGTGCCGTAAGGGAATGCTAACTTTATTTTTTTCGGTCAGCCGGCTTTCCGGCGGAATAGAATGTGTCGGTCCACCTATGTGGGGCAGAATGCGGGCAACACCCAGACAAAAGGTACCAGTCCTAGGCGGTGGCATTCTTATGACCCCGGGTGAGAGTGCATGTTCATGATAACCTGAGGCGGCATGCAGATATGGAACTGGCTTGGCAGCTTGCAAGCATAAAACTTCTGAGGTGACACCCTCAGACCTCTACTACCGACTAAACGGTTGTGAGAGGAATTAAGATATTAATAAGACATTGTTTGTTCTCTTAGGATTTATAATTAAAACTATGAAATCAAATCAAGAAAATAATAACACAAATGTAATCATTAAATTAAATTCTATAAATGTGTACTCAGCACAAACTGATTATGTGGTTTTGCTCTTTGAACCTGTCCTGGTGGGGGGACAGATTTAGATATTGTTGAAGTCAACGGTAGCTGAAAGCGCCCAGAGATCGATAATCAACAAAGCAATCTCATCCATTCATAATAGAATGCAAGTAAAATAAATCTTTTATTTAAAAAGATTTTTGGAGCTTATTTTGGATTATTTGAGAAACACTCTACGAGGTAATGTGATTTTGAAACGATTGACGCCTGTGACACTGGTTGGTTGATTTTTTTTTAATAATTATTGTTTTATACTTGCAGAGTGACTTTTAAGTCAAAAAAAAATATTTTGGATTATCCAATTTACAAACAGAACTCTGCAAGATTTTCTGCAGGACTTTATTTTATTTTAAATCATTTTCAATGCTCTTTATGAAATTCTTATACATATTTTAAATATTGTTAACTCTTGTATTCAAAATTTTAATAGATGCTTACTGGATAATATAATCATTAAAGTGAGTGATTATATTATCGACGTAATAGCTCGATATAAGTATTAAGCTTCCGCATTAGTTTAAATTAAGCATGTTTAAGCAGCTGGTAAGTTTCGGGCTGTTACAACTATTAGATAGTATAATGATATGATGTATTATTGGATACTATGATGATATGATATGATGATATGATGATTGTATTAGTCATCATACATATTATAATCTATAAACTTCTATGCAACGTGTCATTCTATGAAAGTCATTTTAAAAGTATAGTAATCAATTTTGCTACTTTATCACTACAATACTACATTACTACTTCATATTACAACTCCGCACATCCCCACTCTTTATTATTGTTATAGTAAAAATAATAATAATAATAATAATAGTAGTAATTTGATAATAAATAAATAATTTGAAAGGGCACACAAATTAAAGATAACAATAATAATAATAGAAGTACTATCAAATCTTCTATAATTGAAGATAGTTATAGTGTTCATTCATCAAAGCTGTCATTGGGAAAAATTTATACACTTGGACATTTTAAGTTTTATGAAAACAACGGAGACTATAAAGCAACATTCCACAAAAAAAAAAGAATCGTTTTTACAAGATTTACAAATGTCAAAATTTGTGACGATATGGAGATTCCACCATATGTGATGAAATTTGTCTCATTTTCTGATCTTCTATCACAAACTTATGATATGTCTTATTTATGCGGTATGTATTCTATCTCTTTATTCTTATAGTTTAATAAGCTATATATTAAATTTTAATATCAATACAAAATGAAAATAATAAACATACGATATCGGCTAGAAAAACACTCCTTTCTCTCTCTAGAGTAAGGGCCTCTTCTAGTTCAGTACTAGTTCTCCTCTTCGTCAGGGAGTTTCCTCCGGTGATATCCCGGTCTTGTAGACTGTCGTTTATTCTGTTTCTTTCCATCCTTTCTTCTTGGTTTGTCCCTTGCTTTTCTCTTTCTTTCTTGGGCACAGGTCTGTGCATTCTTTCTTTGGCTATGGAGGCGGAATTGATGAAGATTCTTGATCAAGGTGAGAAATCTCTTTCTCACAAAGATAGGGCTGAGGAGGAATGTGATAACAGCGAGGGCTCGCCTACTGTGTCTCCCTCTGAAAAGGAGGAAATGCATGGTTCGGATGACGTGTGTGAATGGGTCGAGGATGGCAATGACGAGGAAGATGATTGTATATCTCTAGGGTTAGTTGGAAAGCTTTGGTCCGAACGGATTCTAAACCCCATAGCTTTGGTCAAAATGATAGGGAAAAACTTATTCCAATTTCAGTTCTACCATTGGCGGGACAAAGAGAAGGTGATCAAAGGGCAACCTTGGCATTTCGACAAAGTGGCACTCCTCTTGGCAGACATGGACACGGCCTTAAAACCGGCTGATATACAGTTCTTTACTCTTCCTATATGGGTCAAAATGTATAATATTCCGTTTAGGGGCCGGGGAAACGAGGCTAATGCTCGAAGCATGGGCGAAAAAATTGGAGATGTTATGAAAGTGGACAAGTCTGATGTTCTTGGTATGGAAAAATCTTTATGCATTAGGGTGGGCCTGGATGTCCGTAAGCCCCTGAAAAAGCATGTGACGATAAAGATTCGTGGAGGGGAAATATGCTCTTGCAATTGCCATTGGTTTGCTTTTATTGCGGGAGGTTGGGCCATGGAACCAACGACTGTAAGGAAGTCTTTGGAGAGCGGTCGCAGGTAAAAAACTTTGGTCCCTGACTAAAAGCTTCGCCATGGAAACCAATGATGCATGAGGATGAATATGACGAGGCTGGTATGCTTAAAACTTGTGGGAAGAAACTTTTCTTCTCGAAGAAGAAATCTCCTACTATTAACCCAGGAGACTCACATAATAATAATATCTAGGATGTCACCACGCTGTTGAAGAAAGTGGGGTTGGGAAACAAAAACAACGTTGATCATGAGGACCCCGAGCACTGGGGGGTCAAAGGTTATGAAGATATACTGGTGGCGGCAGATAAGGGTACGCATAATCTGAATGATAATGTTGAGGAGGGTGAGGTGGATCGTCCAGAGGTTCAGATTGATGAGGCTAGTCTTCTAGGTTCGATAGAACAAAACAATCAGAAGATAATGGCGCCTAATAGTAATCTCTCGGATGCCGGGCAAACTCTATCTATCACGGGCAAGCGTGTGCAAAAATGGAAAAAGGTTGCTCGAGAAAGGTCTCATCAGAAGGTCGGGCAAACTCTACATTATTCAGCAGGAGAGAAGAGGTCAAAGAGGAGATATGATCTGGATGATGTTATGATTGAGGCAGACGACCGAGGTAACTTTAAGAAACGGGTTTTCCCTATGGATGTGGATTCTTCTAGTCCTTCGGTTCAAGAAGGCGTGGCGAGCCCCACGAGATGGGCTCTCGGTTCGCAATGAAGGTTACAATCTTTTGGAATTGTCGAGGACTTGGGAGTTCCTCGACAATGAACGCACTCTTCTCGTTAGTGCGTAAATACTCCCCCGTGGTTCTTTTTCTGAGTGAGACCAAGGGTAACAAAAAAGACATTAAAAGGGTGCAAGAAAAACTGCGGTTTGACAAGTGTGTGTGTGTTGAGGCCGCTGGGAGATCAGGGGGTCTTGCTTTGTTTTGGATGGAAGAGTTGGAAGTTAGTGTTCATGCCATGGATGCTCACTTTATTGACTGTTGGATTAAAGATGTTGAAGAAGGGCGATCGTGGAGAATGACAGGTATCTATGGGTGGCCGGAGGCTAGGCAAAAATATCAGACATGGGATATGTTAAACCGGCTGGGAAAAGACAGAAAAGACCCTTGGGTTTTGGGGGGTGACTTTAATGCCATCCTCAAGGAGTCGAAAAAAAGTGGAGGCGACGTGTGTGCTTTCAATGATTTATGCGCTTTCCGTGAGTGTCTTGACCAAAATGATCTACGCGATATTGAGGCATTTGGGCATCCGTTTACTTGGAGTAATAAGTGTATAGACGGGTTTATCGAGGAAAAGCTCGATCGGTGTGTTGCTAATCCTGGGTGGTGTGATTTCTTTCCTTTGGCAAGAGTGGAAAATCTGGTCTGGGATGGCTCAAACCATTTACCCATTATTCTTTTTTTACAAGAAAACGAGGATGATAGATTGGTTTCTAGAGAGGATAACAAAATCTTTAGGTTCGAAGCTCGGTGGACTCATCATGCGGATTTTGAGGCGTGCATTAGGAATATTTGGGGGCTTTCGAAATTTAAAAATGGGGGACAGTGGTGTCAAATGGTGGAAGATTGTGGTTCACAGTTGAAGCATTGGTAGCGGGATGTTTACGCGGCTGCTCAGAATCGTATGGGGTGGTTGGTGCGGAGGCTTAAAGCGATTCGTAAGTTGGCTCCTTCGCCGAGTGTCCTGGAGGAATACTGTAGAGTAGAACATGACTTAAGGTTGCTGCGCCAACAGGAGGAAACCGGAGCTTGGTAGCGATGCCGTCCCTTTGTTCTCCGAGATGGAGATAAAAATACGGTGTACTTCCATTCAAAGGCTGCTCTGAGGAGGAAAAGAAACAGGATTAAGATGCTTGAGGACTCTGCGGGGTGGAAACATAGAAGTCGGGAAGGATTGCATAAAGTGGTGACTGAGTATTTTGCAAATTTATTTTCTACTTCGAGGCCTGAGATCACTGCTGATATGGTTGACTTCATAAGCAAGCGTTTGACTGATGATATGGCCTGCCAACCTTGCAAGGCCTTATATGCGTGTGGAGGTCGAAGCTGCGTTAGCCGAAATGCACCCGGGCAAGTCCCCCGGGCAGGATGGCCTCCCTGCGCTCTTTTACAAGAGATATTGGGATCTCATTGGTGATGATGTGTGCGACGTCGTGTTGAATTTTTTGAATAATGGCTTGTTGCCGAAAGAGATTAACTTCACCCACGTCACCCTTATCCCAAATACCAAAAATCCTTCAAAGATGACAGATTTGAAGCCTATTAGTCTTTGCAATGTGTCCTACAAACTCATCTCAAAGACTTTGGCTAACAGGTTAAAAGGTCTTCTTCCGTCTATCATTGACGAAAATCAAAGCGCGTTCGTCCCGGGGCGTTTGATAACCGATAACATCCTCTTATCCTCGGAAGTGTTTCACTTTATGCGGCATAACCATGCCAAAAAGAGGGGGTTCATGGCCTTGAAACTCGATTTGAGTAAGGCTTATGACCGCATAGAGTGGGACTATTTGGCGTGCATTTTGATCCGGATGGGCTTTCCAGCCATTTGGGTGGATCGAGTCATGCAATGTGTCACGACGGTAGAGTACTCCTTGATTAATAGGGAAGCTTTTGAGGTGGTGGTTCCTTCGAGGGGTCTTAGGCAAGGGGACCCATTAATCCATTATCCCCTTATTTGTTCTTGATTTGCGCGGAAGGTCATGGGGCTCTCATCAAAAAGGCCCATGAGGAGAGGGCTATGCATGGGATCTCAATTGCTCGCAAAGCCCCCATTATTACTCATCTTTTCTTCGCGGACGATAGTTTGATCTTTGGGCGTGCTAGTGTTCGGGATGCTGAGACTATGTTGGGAATCTTGAAGCTTTATGAATCACTCTCGGGCCAGATGGTTAATCAGGATAAATGCGAGGTTTCTTTTAGCAAGAGTCTTTCTAACGAGATTAAATGTCGTGTAATTTCAGTCTTGGGTTTCAAGGAGGTGGCGAGTCATGATAAATACCTCGGGCTCCCAACTTTATTCAAAAAATCCAAAAAAATCTCCTTTTCGGGGATCAAGGAGCGAATTTGGAAAAAATTAAAGGGTTGGAAGGAGAAATTGCTATCAAAAGCCGGCAAAGAAATTCTCATCAAGGCCGTGGCGCAAGCAATTTCTACTTACGCCATGGGTTGTTTTAAGCTGCCGACGACGTTTTGTGAAGATGTTGAGCGCATCATCCGCAATTTTTGGTGGGGAACTTCGAACTCGGCAAGGGGTATTCCTTGGAAGGCATGGAAGGATCTTTGTAGGCCTAAGAGTGAAGGAGGCTTGGGGTTTCGTGATTTGGCGCTGTTCAATTCTGCCCTCTTGTCGAAACAACTATGGAGGTTACATTGTTTTCCTCATTCTTTGTTAGCTCGATGTTTGAAGGCGCGTTACTTTCCTTCTTCTTTCGTCTGGGACTCTAAAGTGGGTTTTAACCCAAGTTATGCTTGGAGAAGTATGTGGGGTTCTAGGCCTACTCTCAATCTAGGGGTTCGATGGAAAGTCGGGGATGGCCACACGATCAAGGTATGGTCGGATGCGTGGCTGGGTGGGCCGGGTTCAGGGAAAATCATCACTCCTCCCGGTCTCCTTGACAAAGATGCCTCGGTGGATTCTCTTATTGATAAAGAATCTCGATCGTTGAAAATGGATGTTCTAGCCGAGGTCTTTATGCCAGTTGATATTGATAGAATCATTCGGACTCCTTTTAGTTCCTTGGACGTGCCCGATGAGAGAGTTTGGGCTTTTAGTGAGGATGGGAAGTTTCGAGTGCGTGATGTGTACTTACTTGCGCTTCGCAATCAATCTTACGCCTCTCCCTTGGGTGGTAACGATCCGGTTTGGCAGTCGATTTGGAAACTTCGTATTCAGCTGAAGGCCAAGTTATTTTTGTGGCGTGCTGCTTGGGATATCCTTCTTAATGGAGCTAATTTGCGGAAAAAAGGTATTCCTAACGTCGAGAACGCGGGTCTTTGTAAAAGATGTGGCGAAGACGAGAATAGTTGTCATGTTCTACTGAATTGCACCAGGGCTCGGCAGGTATGGAGTCATCGGTTGGGTACTTTGGATAACTCTCGGTTCACGAATTTCCGTGAGTGGTTGGGTTTCATTATGGGCAATAAGCAAAAGGAAGAAGTGGAGCTTCATTGTGTGTGCGCTTGGCAAATCTGGTGCGCTCGGAATGATCTTTATTTCGAAAAAATCAACGTGTCCCCTGATCTTTGTTATAAAAGGGCTTGCGATATTCTCCAGGAATTCAGGAAAGCTAATGTCCATGATCAAGGAGCAAACAACCGCATAAAGGGTTCAAAGTGGTCTCTCCCTGCTCAGGATGTCGTCAAGGTCAATGTTGATGCCGCGGTAAAGATCTCTGAAGATCGTGTCGGAATTGGGGTAGCTCGGGGTATTGATGGCACTGTCCTCCTTTCTGCCTCGAAATCTGTATGCCCGTTTGTCTCGATTGAAAGGGCGGAATTAAGTGCGTGTCAGTGGGCTGTGGAGCCGGCTTTAGAACACAAGTGGTCTAATGTCGTTTTTGAAGGCGACTCACAGCTGGTCGTGAAGGCTCTCCAAGGTTCTTTATCCAGAGGTTTCCAGACCCAGATCATAGTTGATAACATTAGGCGTGAGGTGTCGAGGATTGGTCTTTTTAGTTTCCAATTCTGTTTTAGGGAGGCTAATTTTGTTGCCCACCGCCTCGCAAAATGGGCGGTACCTAGTATCTGCAATAATGTCTGGATTGATGGCGGTCCAACTTGGATCTCCGACCTTGTATTTGCTGATTTTGGCGTTCAATAAAGTTAGTCTCGCATTGATATTCAAAATATCAATACAAATATTATTAAATTTTAATATATGATCTAATAAATATCTTTTTTAAAATGATAGATGTTATTGGGCAAGTGGTGTCGTTTAGTGATGTCCATATAACTCCACCTAAAAAATGCATAACGTTAGAGTTTTGTGATACAGAGTATGTGTATTATTATATTATTTAGGGAAATTCCACATGGTAGCATCCAGTTTTGATGAAATGCCGGTGGTAACACTCTTTTAAGAAACTTCCACATGGTAGCATCCAGTTTATGAACTATCTAATTGCCGTAGCATTTTCCGTTAAGTTCTTGTTAAATTCCGTTAAATTCAGCATTTTATAAGTTTTTTTCCACATGGTAGCATCCAGTTTTTGTTAATTTACTATTTTAACTTTTAATTCACCATTTTAATGTTTAATTCATCGTTTAATTCATTAACGCTCATAAATGTTTAATAATTTTATTGAAAAATTATAAGAAACTATCTAATCGGGTCGAAACAAGTACTTATTCGCCTATTTTTCGATACGTAAACCGAAAAAGATATTTTGCGTCATTTTTACCTATCATAACGATTTTTTTTCAAAAAACGGACGTTGCAATTATCCTTATGGGGTAATTGTTTCGAAAATCCGGTCGAAACAAATACTTATTCGCCTATTTTCCGATACGTAAACCGAAAATGATATTTGACGTCATTTTTACACATCATAACGATTTTTTTTTGAAAAAACGGACGTCACTACTAACCTTATGGGATTAAAAATATAAATGTTAAACAATTTTACGGAAAAATAATTTTAACATTTACTTCACCATTTTAATGTTTAATTAATCGGTCAAAACAAGTACTCTTTCGAATAAGTACTTGTTTCTATCGAATTTTCGAAAGAGTTATCTTATAAGGATAATAGCGACCTCCGTTTTTCAAAAAAAATCGTTATGATGTGTAAAAATGACGTCAAATATCATTTTCGGTTAACGTATCGAAAAATAGGCGAATAAGTACTTGTTTCGACCCGATTAGATAGTTTCTTATAATTTTTCAATAAAATTATTAAACATTTATGAGCGTTAATGAATTAAACGGTGAATTAAACATTAAAATGGTGAATTAAAAGTTAAAATGGTAAATTAACAAAAACTGGATGCTACCATGTGGAAAAAAACTTACAAAATGATGAATTTAACGGAATTTAACAAGAACTTAACGGAAAATGCTACGGCAATTAGATAGTGCATAAACTGGATGCTACCATGTGGAATATTCTTAAAAAAGTGCTACCACTGGCATTTCATCAAAACTGGATGCTACCATGTGGAATTTCCCTATTATTTATTTTCTTAGACAGATTTAAGATAATTATTATTGTTAAAAAGAAAATCAAACCTATGATAATAATTTTTGCAACATGGATAATAGAATTTCATGCAAACTTTGGGATACATATGCCGAGAAAATATTTGAATATATATCACAACAAAATACCAATAAGTTTTGCTTCAAAAAAAAAAAAAAAAAAACCAATAAGTTTGTTTTTATTGTTCTTCGCTTTGCAAAGGCAAAAAACATTCATCAACAAATATAAATTACTACCAATAAACTTTCATGTAATATAAAAAAATTTACACAACCTGTGCATAGCACCTAGTAGATAGTATAATTCTCAACAAACAATTTCTAATTTTAATCCCTCCTTTTTTTTATTCAGTTTTGTGGTAAATAAATGTCGTTAAATTCAGTTTTGAGGTAGGAGTAGGACTCAACTGAGTACAGTAGTTCCCTGTATTCTGATTTCTGTGCCTCCCAGGTTGGTTCTCCTCCTATTTTTTCCTCTAATTCGAACGATACATTGTCATTTTCGTTTTATCTTTATGACTTTTCATTTAATATTTACCGAACTATTATTCTAATTTTCAACTTTGCTTGCTTTCTTGTAATGCCCAGTATTCTTCAAACAACCATGCAATAATTTGTTATAATTTTTGGGTTGCTCTTGGTTTTGGTTTTTGGTCTTGAGTAGTTGTTATTTAGTGTCAATACTGGAATATTATGTACTTTTATACAAATATGTACTTCTATACAAGTAAGCAGACCAGGTGTTCGACATATTGTGTCTTTGAGTTTAAAGTGTTGTGCACTCTTCCCCTCCAACCAAGTGATTGGGTTCTTCCTGCAGTCCTACCCCAACTGCCCATTTTTTCACCATCTACATGAAGGATTTTTTTTCCCACTCTCCCGTGTATGGAGTTCTTCCTACAGTCCTACCCCAACTGCCCATTTGGTAGGTGACAATAAACGGTGATAATGGTAATGAAAACTAGTCTAATTTTGGTTGAAAAATCTCTTGGCTACCTAGATGGTCATGCTTGTCCAATTTCAATCGTCTCATATTCTTTATAAAATTCATTCCAATGCATTATCATTGAGAGAGATGGTATTAGGTGGTAATGAAAATTTATATATATAGAACTTTTTTTTTATATCAAAGTGTGCCTATGGTAATGACATGGAACTTTTGATGAAATTTTACACTATAAATCATTTTCATTACCATCATTTATTACCACTAACCAAATGGGCCGCAAATGTTCTTTCAAAAGCATCTCATCATCCAACAAAAACTATAGAAATGCGTTAAAGGCTTGAGCTTTGTTGTTTTGAGAATATAGAGAGCCACAATGCCATTGTTGTATGTGGAATTTGATACCTGGACATAACTACGAGCACACGATTTTAACGATTGAGCTAGTCTTGATGGCTTGAATTTCTTGTGTTAATGCCATTGTAATTAGTATGATATCATTAGTGTTAAAACTCAAATTAAACGAGGAAGAAAACTAATGCGATTTTTTAATACTTGATCTCTTGGATACCAAAGGAATTTTCGTTCAATATAATTTCGGAGTCTCGTTGCTTAGAGTGAATTTATGCAGCAGTGTTACTAATTCGTTAACATTTGGGTTTAAAGCATGCGAAAAGTTTTCACTTTGTTGGCTACAATAGTGAAATAGGTAGCAATTTGCTAATTAGCACATTTTTTAGGCAATGCTGATTACTCACGAAACCTCTCTTTTAGTCATATTTGAGTTTCTTAAATATTCACAAAAATAAATGGTCAAATGCATGTATATCATGTACGTTTATTATAATGCATCTTAAATGGACAATGATTAATTTACCCATGTCATTGTGATTCATGAAGGATGGTTTGGTGGCTCGCTAGAGGTTGTAATTTTTCTTGCCAGAGTCAGAAGGGATATATCTACTTGCAGAAGTATGGCCTTGTTAATATAAAGCTGAAATGGGCCAAAGATAAGATGCTTGATGCAGCTGTGGCTGGTCAGAGGGACCTAAAGTCGACCTGTATTCTTGTGTCTGCCATCTCACGTGCTTCAGAGAACAGTGTCCCCATCTATCGTCTTAGACGATGTCGTGGACAGCTTGATCTCCCAGATGAGGTAAAGGTATCCAGCCTTTTAAGGAGATACCCAAGTATCTTTCAGGAGTCTTCTTTTCTTGATAGTGGGAGCACACCTGTTCCCTCCTTCGGTTTGACACCAGAAGCATCAAGTCTTCATCAGGAAGAACTTAAAATCTTTCGGCAAAATCAGACAGATATAGTGATCCGGCTACAAAAGCTTCTGATGCTTGTGAGAGATACTACTCTTCCTTTACAGACGATTGATCAGTTGAAATGGGATCTTGGTTTGCCGTATGATTATCTCCAGTCTCTGATTCCCCAATTTCCAGAACTGTTATGTACTGTTAATCTTGAAGATGATCGTATTGGTTTGAAGCTGTTGTCTTGGCATAAAGACCTTGCAGTTTCACATTTGCAGAAAAAAGCTGACTCATCAAGTAACAAGGAGGGTGTATATGATGATTGTCAAGAGTTTCCTATTGGATTCCCTCGGGGTTTTGGATTGAAAAAAAAGTGCATGAATTGGTTAGAAGAGTGGCAGAAACTCCCTTATACTTCTCCTTATTCTGATGCTTCTCACTTGGATCCACGTACAGATGTTTCTGAGAAACGAATAGTTGGGGTGTTCCATGAGCTTCTGCATCTTACAATCCAAAAACAAACTGAACGCAAAAATGTGAGTAACCTTAGAAAACCTTTGCGGTTACCTCAAAAATTCACCAAGGTTTTTGAACGCCATCCTGGCATCTTTTATATTTCTAAAAAGAACGATACGCAAACAGTTGTCCTTAGAGAAGCTTACCATGGATCTGAGCTCTTTGAAAAGCATCCACTAGTAGAGATCAGACGGCAATATCTTGATTTGATGAAACAAGGATTCTTGGATAGGAGCCGGGGCCTATATCGAGAAACCAGGTATATAGAATCACACATTGAACAATAGCTACTGGTCAAATGAAGTTGATTGAAGTATTTATAAAGCATACTTCACACGTGCTGAAAACTCAAAAATTGATGTGGTGTGCAAAGATTTAAAGCTCTTAAGTGCGAACCTCACGTGTAAAACGCATCATCTGCGATGTGATCCCGTGCAGCAGAGTGGAAAAGCAAATCATACAAGACATATGTAGCTCTTTGGAGAGGCCTGCAAATGAATCAATCCTCTAAATCCTGAATGAAAACTTTGAAACAGCAATCTTTTGATTGATTTCATTTTCTCAAAGTTTAGAAGAATCTTTTCTGCAGCTTGTTCCATGGTGGAGGTACACCCCTATCTGATTCTCTGGTTTGAGTGAACATTTTGATAGACTTGTTTGTTTTTCAGTATCAGTATATTCTTAGGCTTCTGAAAGATAGAAGCTTATGCAATATAGTTTTCATTTGCTGTCTCTAAGAGCCATTTCCTTTACAATGATGCAGTTCCTACTTCCTAGCCTTGTATCCCTTACTTTTGTGTTGAGGTATGCATATGGGTCTCCTTTTGGGTATCCGTCCGAAAAAGCTGGGTTGGGTCAAAGATGGGTATGTTGCTCACAATTACCGCTGGACCGCTGCTATCCAAATTTTAATCGTGTCAAGTTCATTTTGTACATCTCTATTCTTGACATAACAAGGTACTAAACAGAAGTTGTTTTTTGAATATTGAGTTTGCAATTTTTAAACATCGCAGGAAGCTAAATCAACTAACGTTTTTTGCATATCAGATTAGTAATTTTCAGAATTATTTCATCTCATTTCTATTTCGCACGCATTTTTTTCTTATTTTTGGCAGCAACATGTGTATCTATAACTGGAGTCTGAGAATTTTGAGTCACGTATGGAAAATGAAAGGGCGGTGGTGCATATTTGCGCCAAGATGCTGATTTCTTCTTGTTGAAAACTTCACTGGATTGCTTGTTGAAGGTCAAGTAGCATATAGGTTCTGCGTGAAAATGATGGTAAATAGAAGCAGACCTTCCGACATGGCCTGTTGAAAAGGACTCTTAACAAAATTGTTTTCAGGCATTTGGTGGAAACTTGTCCTTTTGTTCCATTGATTTCGCTGCATTTCTCCCCAAACGATCTTATATAGGGATTTGGAACATAGCAAACTCTATAGAAAGAGGGGAGTCATGATGCACACTAGCAGCTGTGTGTGGAAACGCTCATTTTTAGGTACCCAGACATATTTTGTTCATTGAATAAATGTTATGCTGTTGGTAAGGTCCATCCTGAACATATTTGATCTCTGTGGCTATGTTTTTTCTACTCAAACATTGTTACCGAAACAGAAGCTGACTCAGCATGGATGATGGGCTGAAGGAATCAATTCGATGGTTTCTATGTGGCCGTTTTGTGATCGGCACCTTCACCAACAGGTTTTCGATATGACGCAGCTACAGGTATTATGCATTGTCGAAGATGTAACCGTTTTGGAAAATGGTAACATCATCACGAGTCAATCAATATTACTCCTTTTCCGTTGATCGATTTTTGAAGTTTGTTACTTAAGAGCAAGGTAGGGCAAGAGCTAACTGCAAATTCTGAGCACCAGTGATAATATTATGGCTTCAGATGGTTTTGTGAACTGCACATAATCCATTAGTCATCTGTTGAAGTTGATCATATGGAGCAATGGGTGTTATCATAAGAAACAATCAACAAAATGAAGCTAAGATGCTGTATAACAATATAAATTCAGAGGCGGGCCCAAAAAGTTTTTTTTTTATAGGCCTAATAACAAAAAATAGATATACTAATAAAAGTTTAAATTTTTTATTTTTTAATTTTAAACACACAATAAATGAGTTTTATAGAATCATGGTTAGACTACAGACCTTCCATGTCTAAGGTGAATATTTTCTTTTTCTCTACTTGTTCTAGCAAGGAAATAGACATTGGAAATACTATTTGAATCTTGATTGATATTGGATTTTTTTATGTCAACGTTATTGTCAAAAGCAACATATATTGTTGGTTTGGTTGCCGATGTTAAATGATAGGTATGGTGACGGAAAGTCAGTGTAATTTTGCTAGAACAATATCTTGATATGTTTAATGGTCATACTGTCTCTACTTGAAAGTCTTATTTTCATCATAAAATTCATTATAGTGCATTACGGTTTCTAAATGTGGTATAAGATAGAAATGGAAAATAGTGACCAAAAAACTTTTGTGATTAAAATTCCATCAGCAGGGAAATGACATGATACATTTTATGAAAATTACAATATAAATCATTACCACTATGTAGAACCAATAACCAACAGGATGATATGATAATTGGCCATGAAGAGAACCTGTTGTGGCCCACTATAAGAAGAAAAAAGGAAAATTATTAATGATATCCCTGAGGTATAGGGTATTATCGATGGTGACTACAAGTTTTTTTTAATTTCAAATGGTAACCCTACCTTTTTGAGGTAATTACAACCGTGACCTTTTTATGTTTTTTCCGTTAACTTGTCGTTAACTTTTCGAAATTAACTCAACTATGGTTAGTTTCTTCTTCTTCTTCTTCTTCTCTTTTCCCTTTCCTCTTCCTTAACTCCTTCCATGACTGCCTTCCATGGCTGCTCTGTTTCAATTTCTAGGCTCTAAACTCTCTCTTTCGCCCCACCATTATTTCTCTATCCTCTTCTTCGCCATTACTGACCACCATTATGTATCATGTTTTCGATTTTGATGTTATCTTGTTGGTGTTATGTAGGAATATTGGACTATGATTATTGAATTACATTGAACTAGGTTTCTTTATTTTCTTGATTTAAAAAAGCATATTTTTTTGGAGATATGATTCTTAGAACTTCAAAATATTTTTTATTGATATGCATTAGTTTTTCAATCTATTGAATTTTATTTTGAGTGTGATGTTTTTCCCAAATTATTAAGGTTTTGGGAGAAATGATGCACTTATAAGCAAAGAAGTGCATGAAGAATGTAAAGTACCTATCTTTGAGATACTTCCCCAAACTTGTTTAAGGGGCATGTTCGCTTGCTTGCTCTACTATTCAATAAGTTATTACTCCTAATTTAACTTTTCTTTTGCTTCTAGATCGTTTTAGCGATTCTCGATTTTCCTGAACTCACTGAGTTACTACCTCGACCCGCTTCGAGTGCGCCTCGTGATGTTCAAGCTGCTACTGCTTTAGCTGCTTCTATAACTATGGACTCTGAACTTTGGACCAGAAGATGAAGACTTTAATTTGTGGGTTTTTACATTATGGGTTTTTAGTTTACATTAATGGAATGAATCCAAAGTTTTGATTATTCTTGTTTTAAATTCATGGGTATGCACAAGCACAGAGCAGCCATGGAAGGCAGCCATGGAAGGAGTGAAAGAAGAAGGGAAAAGAGAAGAAGAAACTAACCATAGTTAAGTTAATTTCGAAAAGTTAACGGCAAGTTAACGGAAAAAACATAAAGGTCACGGTTATAATTACCTTAAAAAGGTAGGGGTACCATTGGAATCAAAAAAAACTTGTGCGCACCATTGATTGTACCCTATACCTCAGGAGTACCATTGATAATTTCCCCAAGAAAAAAAGTACAATTTTATTTTTAACGCATAATATTTTTAGCCATTTTATAGCCATAGAAGTAAAATAATATATTTTTCACCCGTTTGGCTATACTATGAATTTACAGCTAGTCTCTTGAGACTCAAGCCCAACCCATTAAAGATTAATGTCTATTTATCGTATTCTTATTCTTACTTACATTATTCTTAATGCTTACTTACTATATTTTGGCCTATTTGCAATATTTTAAAAAATAGATAATAGATCAGCCTAATTAGAGATGATCTCTCAAAGAGACCGTATCTCATAAGAATTTGTGATGAATTTATGAAAAGAGTGATATATATACATATGAGATGTGCCAGCATATCAGAGAACCAATTTGAATATATGCGAGGGGGTCTATAAAGGAAGCAGTTCATATTATGAGACAAATGATGGAGTATTGTAGAGTTAGAAAGAGTATGTTTTTTATTAACTTGAAAAAAGTATACGACAAGGTATTAAGAGAAGTACTACGGCGGCAAATGAAAAAATAAGGTATTTTCAAGAAATACATAAATGTAGGGCAAGATATGTATCTAGAATTAATGACATTAGTAAATATGGAGAAGCCACAAATAATTTTCCAATCATAATTGGCCTTCATCAAGGCACAGCGCTAGGCTCTTTACTTTTTACAGTGATCCTAGATGAGATGACTTAATGGATACAAAGGAGAAGTATCTTTATGGTTGTGTGTTTTCTAATGGCATTGTTTTAGTATATGAGCTTAGGGATGGGGTAAATGTTAAGTTAGAACGATGGAGAAAAGAACTGGAGTCATGCAGGCTCAAATTAAGTCAAAGTAAGATAGAGTTCATAAATTGTAAATGTACCACAAATGAGATATCGAGTCGCAATATAAAGCTAGAAAAGAAAGAAATTATTCCAAGTGAAGGTTTCAAATAAATCGAATCCATATTTTTGAATAGTGGGGATACCAGCAAGATACAAACCGGGTTATTATGTAATCATACCCCTAAAGTTAAAAAGCAAGTTTATTGAACCATTAGACTAGCGCTACTATATGCATATGTTAGAATTTTAGAAATATTATAGTATGAAGATGGAGTAGTGAAACTGCAAATGATTCTATGTTTGGGAGTGATAATTTTATTTGAAAATATGAATTTGACTCAAATTTAGTGTTTGGCAAAAAAAAAATATTCAAATTTGAATTCAAGAATGACTTCTCAAACCTTATCACTCTAGAATTCTTTATTAATTAATTCATAATTGAAATCTACAAATTACAACACCCTAATCCTATTCAATTGAGCACGTCACTTTCACCTTGATATAAGTTCTCTTGGGAGTCTAGAGAACAGACTGAAGATATGATCCTAGCAGGCTAGCACCACATAAAAATTGATCATCTCTTGGTTTTTCAATCACCCAATTGATGGCTTTTCCAAGCCTTTCTACGTCAAGATAGCCCATCTTAAATTGAAAATTTGAAAAAGATAAGATTATAAAACAAAAAAAATCATGAATCAAGAGTCAAATCAAACTATTCCAAAAAGTAAGGTCTACTAGGTTTGGGCAAAGGTTTGGAGATGTTCGCAGTTCATAAGTGCGAACAGAAAAGAGATTTCAAAAAAAAGCCAGGGATGTTCGCAGTTACTAACTGCGAACAGGTCAAAATCAGTCAAGAAGGCTGTTCGCACTTAGTAACTGCGAACAGCATGTTGACTGATTTTGACCTGTTCGCAGCTACTAACTGTGAACAACCTTCTTGCCTTTTTTGACCTTTCAAACTAGCCGTTGTATGGTCCAACTAACCGTTATTTCCATTCCTCTATAAATACACCCTAAAACTTGATTGATCACATATTCTAAAAGCTATTATCCCTTTGCTTAGGTAAGTTTATATGTTAATATTCTTATTTATATATTTACTAAGTTTTCTTTCATTTTATTAATGTTATTATTGATTTATATTGATGTGTTTAACTTATATGTTTGTGTAAATGAAAGATTCATTGCCCATTGTCATTGTGGTTATGAAGTCGAATTTGGTCGTGATTGGAGCGATACGTATCCCGGGCGTCAATATGTTGCTTGTCCACTATTCGAAGATGACATGACCTTAGGATGCACCTACTTTAGGTGGGTTGCTCCGGAGGGCACCGAATGGGAAAGAGCAATCATTGTTAGGATTCATAAGGAGAATGAAGAGCTTAGTAAGGAGATAAATAACTTGAAAAGGGAAGCGATTGATAAGGCTCGTAGAAGTGAAGAAACCAAGAGGATTTTGAATAAGTTTAAGAAGGAACCCTAGATTGTAATTGTAGTAGTTAATTAACAAACTATGTATGTGTAATCGTTATGAATGAAATAATGTTGAATTTTTCGGCATCATTAACAAACTTGGAGATCATTATAAGCTAAATAAAACATACAACTAAATATATACATATGTCTAAAACATACAACTAAATATATACATATGTTTAAAACATTCGTAGTCAAATACATACAACTAATCCCGATCACTCATCTACCCTATCCAACTGAGTTGGTCTCCTAGGCCTCCTACGGTAGTAAGAGCCGGTTGCTTGAGTTGGTCGGGGAGGGGTCTTATATTGGGATGATTGAGATGGCTGAGTTGGTTGAGATGGCCCCACATCGATAGCTGTGTATGACAAGTCCATCTCCTCTAGATGAACTTCACGCTCAGTCGATGATGACCCCGCAGCAACTTCCGGTATGAAGTGCTGGAACTGCGTGCCAAGGAGCACATCCTGCGCAATCTCTCGGATCGGCTCCTCAGAGTGAGTGGATACTGGCCGCCACCCTTGTACTGGAAATGTAAATTAAGAGCTTAGTTAATCTAGTATTACAATATGAAATGCGACAACTAAATAAATTAAATGTAAATGAAGACTTACCAATCGAGTCATGCATTGGGCGGCGGGAGTATATTGTCTTGCCTCGGTGGCGCCGTGGTGTCATCCATGGCGTGTGATGGAGGAACCTGCATATAATCAGTGTGAGTGATTGTCTGAAGCGAGAATGAATGGGCACCTTGGGCTATAAACTCTAGTCTCGATCCCAGCGAGGCGTGTGGCGCCCGTTGATCTCGCTTCGATTAGTAGGTGGCACTGGTTCTTGGGGAGATGAGGTGCGGCTTCGGGCTCGGTATCACAAGGTGGAGGGATGTTACGTACCAACCCATATTGGCGCGAGCGGCGCTCCGTAGATATGCCGACAATGTCGAAAGCATATGAAGTAACGCGAAGCCCTCCCGCGGCCCGAATCCCGGTGATGGGGGCGGTGCGTAAGCCTCGGCGAATGCGGATCCCATACAAACTATAACATATGTACGTTATTGATTAAATAAAGATCATAGGTATGGCGTAACGATATTGATTTGTTAAATGTTTAATTGATGCGGAAGGTCTAGCGATCCGGTAGAATCTGCAGGTACGGTATGTTTTGCGGCGTTGTGCGCAAAATTCAAGCGAACCATAGGAGTCTCGGCGGGGTTCTGCTGGGAGGAGCAAACTCACCTTGACCAGCCGTCTGTAAAATTTGGTAGATCAAAATGTGCTCCCACGCCCACAGCTATAAATATAAGTTATATATTAGTGTTTTAGTATGACGATATTAGTATTATAGTAGAAGTTGTAAATATTATTATAATTACCTGTAATATGGCAAGTGGTCCTGCGATCTCCCGGACACCCTTCTTGGAAGCACCACGACCTCACTATAAGTAGCCGAGTATGCGGAGCTCGGTGTACTTCGGAGATAACCTCAGGGGGTAGTCGGTAGCGTCAAATATAGGAGCTGAACTTGGTTGCTTGTTTTGTCGCAAACAAGACAGCTCTATCAAATATAAGGTTATGCGCTTTGGCGTACCTCGATATAGTGCCCTCGTTGGCCTGCGGCATTTGTGAAGATGCGCACAACCCGATTACTCAGAGGCCAGCTCCCGAATCATGTCCTGGAGAGCGCTCCGAGGTCGCGGTGAACTAAGTCCGCCCGGCATTTCGATGAGTGGCGTCCGGCGATGAACCACGGCTCCTCGATGGGAAGCGTGTTAGTAAAACTACATCAAGTAGTGTGATGTAGCCTGCGAAGGAGATGAAGCGTGTGCGTCTCGGCGCCATCTCACAAGTGCGTGATGATAGCCATAGTTGTCGAGAATCCGTTCGAATTATATTAATATTTTTATGAAATTCAAGTTTTTCTTAATTTGCAGTTTAAAAATGTTTTTTAATTTGCAGTTTAAAAATGATTATTAAAAGTGTTTTTTGTTCAAAACTTAATAAATATAGTCAAATAAGTTTTACTTACGCCTTAAAACTTAAAAAGATAACAAATGTAAATGATAATTAATAATTAAAAGCACATTGATACATATTTGTAGGATCACACGATCCTACGATCCGATTCTACCGATTTCGATCCTACCCCCTCAACGATCCTACGTAGAATCCCGATCCTAATAACCATGATGATAGCACGGTCGACTCTACCATAAGCTACAAAGTAGAAGTCATATAACCTCGCGCGCTCTAGGTATGGGATGATCCTATCATCGATCTCCCATGGAACTGAATCTGGATGCCTGGTGCCTAAGGTGGCTGTATCTGACACCTACGTAGATAGACATCTACATATGTTAACGGTGTAATGTTTCATCATTATAAATAAAATATACAGAATATAACACTAACTTCGGCATCCCATAGAGGAGTGCTCCTGTGCTCCTCCTGCATAGTCAAGACACTAGGGTCTTGGGGTCCGGGAGCTGCTGGATCCATCTCTTGTACTACTGAATAGAAAGTGAATTACGTTAATTATGTTTCATACATTTGAGTTATATATTTTAATATTAATATTACGTTAATTATGTTTCATACATTTGTGTTATATATATTGTAAATTACCTGGAGTTACAAGTTCTAGTATTATGGCCTTCACTCCCACAACGACGACAACTATTGCGATTCCTTCTGCCTTCATCCATCTCATTGGAAATCCTCTTAGACTTAGGCCTTCCTTTACCACGAATTTGATCGGGATCATGTCTAACTTCAAAACCCCTATGCTCAGGCCATGACCTCTTATCAAGCATCGGGTTGAAACAAGGTTCGTACGTGCTTGCATAACTCTGAGAAGTGTAACACGGATCCACAAAGCGCTCATATGATAGATATCGTTTCATGCAAACAGCAAGCAAATGTGAACAGGGAAGGTGGTATATCTCCAGTTTGTTACATGTGCACTTTTTTTGATGCAAGTCCACTGTTTGAATCTTACCCCCCTTCGAAGAACCTCTGTTTCCCCTTCCAGTCTTAACTTCAAAAACACCTCTGTTATAGTGAAAAGCAACAATTTCATAAAAGTTCGCCTTCTCGGTGTTTCTATTGATAATCTTGGTGGCATGTGATGTGTACTTGTGTCCTCCAAGTAACCATGAACTAGCACGTTGACGTCTTTGAACAAAATAATCATTTATCCGATAGAAGGTGAACTCAACAAGTGTGGTCAAAGGTAAAGCGAACACCCTTCAATACGTAGTTGAAACTTGACTAAATTGTGTTAGTACGCCATACCTATGCCCTCCATCATGACATAACGACCACTTGGACATATCTCCCGTTATCAATCCAAAAGCGGCCTCTCGTTTAGCGGTCCCAATTGCCTTTAAGCCATTCATTACCTTAGCTTGTTGCCTTTGCTCGTAGTTCTGCCAAACAACTTTTCAATTGAACATTACCCATAGCCGATTAAAGTTGCTAACAGAAGTGGCGTAAGCAAAGCCTATGATATGCATAAGGTGGTTTCCACTCACGGCTCGTCCATGGTTGCTAAAATACCGGCGTGTCTATCGAAATGGCGCATACACGCACCTTTGTGTCACATGCTTCGTATACAAGCCATGAACCCGACCACGGCTATACACTCCTTCTCACCAAGGCAAAAGCTAATGGAAAGATTCCCTTATTACCATCTTGGGCATGGCAGTCAATAAAGTATCACGATACTTACCATCAAGTGTGTGCCGTCAATGGCAATAAAGGGGTTTATAATGATTGAAGCCATCAATGCAAGGTTTAACGCCCGAAAGACCGTTGGAAGGTTCTAATATTAGATGTCATAAGCACCCATCTATTGTCTTCCTTAAGAACCGATCAACTACAGCCGGGTTCGAATGTTGCAAGCTTTTAAAAATTGAGGAAGGAGAGTGTAAGAACCTTCCCAGAGACCCATATATGGACAACAATGCTTGTTGCTTAGCACACCAGCTAAGCTTGTAGTTCACTTCAATACCAAAGCGATCTTTAACCATCCGAAGAACTTCTGGATACCTTAATTGATGGGTCTTTAGAAACACGATTTCTAATCACATTGTTAATACTGAGAGGATGTCAAGTGAATGTGTCCAGCAGGACAATGTCACTATCCACGAATACAAGACTCATACTTCCATTGTATGTAATAAGCAGGAAGATGTATATGTATCAATCCTAGCCCTAAGTCTCCATGAACAACCCCGCTTACATTTCAAGGTAAGGACTGATTGGTTTGAAGTCTCGGTTCTATACTCCACATTTCTACGAATATGATACACTCTTATAGCTTCCAACAAAGCTTCCTTATTATCAAACCTCATACCCTTCTCCAACTCCCCTTCTTCAGTGTAAGTAGTATCACAAGCCCAAGTCCTCCATGAGTTGTCCTCCTTATGCTCATCTACAGGTGGACATTTTGCATAGGGTGTAGGGGGAACAATTATAGGAATATTTCCTAAAGTCATGTCAGTTGCTAGGGCATCCTCATCTACATCCACATCATCCTCAGATGGATCATCATCAAGCTCATTACTTGAAAAACCATCATCCATATCTCCTAAGTTTACTACTTCATCATTTGAAACTTGATTGGGAGGGGGTTGAGAAGGAGTACAAGAAGGGGAAGGATTAAACGGATCTTGAGTGGATATAGGCATAGGTGTAGGAGTAGGATTAGGATTAGAAGCAACCACATTACCTAAGGGAACTACTTCCGCGTAGATTTCTTAAAGAATGGGAAATCTTTGAATGCTCCCACATAGCATCTAAAGCGTACTCATCCTCAACCGGAAGGACTGTATATTGTCCACTCATGAAATACTTGAAACTTATATCAACGGTAAATTTTGTGGGATCCAACCCAATCCTAGAACTTATAAGACGTTTAAAGTCAATCAATTCCATGTTTGATTTGCACGCAAACAACTTACGTCTACCACCAACATAATCAACATTCCCACTACTTTCTCGAATAGAACCATTCCAAAAACACACAATAGTCACACGAAGTGACGCCATTTCTACATCAATACAAACATAATGAAGATCATCATCAATCCCAAAACAACATCCTAAATTCTAATAATATATTTCTAGATCAACACTAACATAATCCTAAATACCCAACAACATCATCATCAATTCTAATAAAATTCAAATACTTAAGTAACTAATAAGTTCATATAATTCAAAAAAGTATTTTCAATTGTGTATTTTTAATAAATATCAGTTAAGTATTTTCATTGGAGTAAATAATAAGTTCATATATTTCTAAAGAATACATATCAATGCTCATCATCACCAACAACTAATCAACCAACAAAATAGAGATAATAGAACAATTAGACATTACCTTGATCAATTGTGGATGCTTCAAAAGAGTGTTGATTGAAGAATTAACCTACATTGGAGTATTTAAAACAAAGTTTAATATTACCCTAAAAAACGAAAATAACTGAAAAAATTAAAAAAAAAAAAACCTTTGAGCAAGCTAGACTATCCCAGACTAGATTTGAAGTGCTAAATTAGATTACGAATGAAACAATTGATGGAGGCAAGGTAGTTTAAGAGGGGTTTGAAGGAGAGAAATGTCGTTTTTTTAAAGCTTAGGGTTTATGGAATTGGGGGAAATGGGGTCTGGGAAGAAATAAAACACGCATATCTGTTCGCAGTTAGTAACTGCGAACAGGTCAAAAAGTCAGCCCAGCTGTTCGCAGTTACTAAGTGCGAACAACTCCAGACCTGTGCTTTGGGAATTTGACGCTTACTTTTGGGATAACTTTGTTTTGGCTCTTATTTCATTATTTTTTTTTTTATAATCTTATCCTTTTCAAATTTTCTCTTAAATTTCACTCGTCGACCTTTTAATATCAAAGTCACACATAATTTCTACATAAATAGTACACAAAAACATAAACTAAAAAGGCCTAAAAATATAATTATTAAAAGGAAAATAAAAACTTTTTTTTAAAAAAAGTATATAATAAAAAGAATTTCCAAAAAATACCTAACAAAAATTTATTTTTTCAAAAGAGTACCAACTAACGGTTGGGGTTAATTTTTCATTATCTGTTTTGCCCATTTTTAAAAAGTACATAATAAAAATTTTCTTTTCAAAGAAGTACCTAATAAAAATTTTCTTTTCAAAAAAGTAACAAGAACACAACATAATTATACAATACAAACACAACATAATATATAACACTAAGAACATCATCCATAAAAAAGTTCACACATCATCCAATACAAACACAACATAAGAACATCATCCAATACAAACCTAGAGCAAGTAACGATTGGTGTTAAGTTGACCGTTTATTAAAAATTTATTAAGAACATCCATAATATATTATGTTGTGTTTGTATTGGATAATTATGTTGTGTTTTTGGTACTTTTTTGAAAAGAAAATTTTTATTAGGTACTTTTTAAAGATAGGCAAAAAAATAAAGAACGAAAAACTTAACCCCAGCCTTTAGTTGGTACTCTTTTGAAGAGAAAATTTTTTGTTAGATATTTTTTGGAAATTTTTTTTAATTAGGTACTTTTTTGAAAAATAAGTTTTTATTAGGTATTTTTTGACACTTTTTCCTTATTAAAAATAGGAAGGAGTGAAAAGTAAATGCATGTCATTCAACTAGCTCACATAGTGCAAACACAAGAAGCCAGATGTACAACACAATCAGTGTTCTAACACCTAGCAATGCATGGTCTCGCAGAGGTGTTGATTTAGATCATCGGACAATTTTTTGATCTAATGTATACGTAGTTAACACTACGATTCATCTTCATGGTCGGGTTGTTTTAGATCATACTGACCTAGTTGTAGACCTATAGCCACACACGAACAATACATACAGAATACTAATATAACAGCAACAAAACAATATCAAAAATAAGAGGTGAAGATAAGGATAAAACCGTGCAAAACCCAGAAAGGGAAGAAAAGCAAATGCAATAGTAAATTTAACAATAATAATAGCATCCCTCCAATAAAAGAAGGCAACAATGATATAGTCTCAATGTGAATTTCTGTCTACAAATGTGGTCAAGGGAGAACCTAACAAATAGCTCCTATAGCTGTGTAGTTATCCACTAATTGGAATCCCTTTCCTAGACGAAAATCAGGTAATGCCTCCTAAGAACTGTCCTAAACATCTGTATTCAATCCAAGACCACGTCTCCCATCAATTGTTAAGATTTAAGAAGGTGGGCCTGCAAAGAGCGAGGAGACATAATAAGAGCTAATACCGAAACAAAACCAGATAAATTTTCGATTACACTAACAGAAGACAAGAACTTACTTGTAAAACTATTCCTGGGCTTCTTGCTGGATATTACATCCGTGAAGGAGTCAACGAGCTGCCCCGCTAAGCTCTTGGGGTCATCTCCGAGAGCAGTAATGTAGGTACTAACTACCCGACGCTCTTGTTCAGTAGATCTTAAGCAAAACCATGTCAGCAGTTTCAATCTAAATTCCGGTTTTATATGACCATCACACTCCAAAAACCGGACGATCTTCACACATTTCTCAAAGTGTTCATCCAAAGAACCACGATCATTAGAAGCTTGAAATGGTGATCCAATTATTAGACCACTGTCAGTATCATGGGCCTCTTCATTTGTACTTGAAACCCTTTTTCGGCGGTTCTCAGTCAAGGAATCAACAGCAGGCACGTCTCCGTTATGAATGGGAATCCAAGCCTGTGAATCATCACTTGGTCCACTTCCCCCAAGCCCATTCTTCTCAACACCACGGGAAGCAGCATCATCATCAGCTCCAGCAGCACGTTCCAAGGTGCATCCATTGTCTTCATCCCTTGAAGACTCAAGAGGCGGAGTAAGGTCTTCATTTAAGTCAGGAACTGAAACAACATTCAGATCAAGCTCACGAGAAACAGGTGGAGGTGACTGGTGAATGTTTGGAGACTCCTCATATTTTTTCACTCCAGAACATTGTTCCACGTCAGCACTACAGAAGCCTTCCTGGCCGCCCTGTTCTTGAGCCCAAGCTAGGTGCAAGAATTTCCCAAGGTCCCGGACCATAAACCCAACAGCCTGATTTGAGTTTGGTTGTTCCATAGCATTTGAGGAGGAACCCTCAAGAGAAGGATTTTCCTTCTTTAGACCTTCAGCAATGGGATTTTTATCAAGGATCTCCACACTCTTGGTATAACACTTGGCCTCAGAATGGCCTAAATCACCGGCTTCAGAGTAAGAAATTATTCTAAAGGCGTACTCGGTGCAAGGCTGGAGGTGGGTTACAGAAATCCTCCTTTTATCCCTTGGAAAGATAGATAACGGCTCTTTTGAAAAAACCTCCTGTTGGGTTTTGCAGTACCACAATTTGTAGCCTATGATTGAATCAGTTATTGTGGTGGGGAAATCCACCAAAACTATTACAAGTGAAGAGGAAGTAACTTCTTCAAACACAAAGCTGCATGCAGCAGGAATTGACTCCACTGCCAAAGTTGTGCCAAAGAAAAAAAATTTCATTATACAGAACTTTAAAAACACAATAAAGATGGTATGAATTCTAACCTGTGCCATTTAGACCCACATTGGAAGCATTGTCCAGCCACTCATTAGCTTTATCAATAGCATGTGAGCAAAGTTTCTGTACATCCACAGCAACAGCAAGCCGACTAACAATGCCTCTGACCATCTTGACAGAGTCTCCATTCATGGGGCCCACCTCTGCTTCAAGCTTTGTTTTAGCCTCTGCAACAATTTCATGCAAGTCCTTAAACATAGCTGTGCCATCCAGAAGCCTGTAACTCAAAAAAATTCTATAACAGAGCACATCAACACGTCGAGCATCCTTTGCTATAGCCAATTGCCTTTTCCAACATCTGCCAGTAAAAAAATAGAAGTCAATATTCCCTGTTTCAGTAAGCAGAGTTTGACAATATCTCACATAATAAAATGAAGTACTAACCCAAGTATCCTAGAAACTTTGCCACAAGAAGCACAACAGTAACTCCCATCCAAATGCATGTACTGCCCAAGGTTCACAACTCCCAGCTTATTTTGTTGAAATGCACACTCAATGTGGCAAGATGATCCACAATAATCACCCTTTCCAGAATCAGGTTCGGATTCGGATTCACAAACCAACCAAAGGCTTGGGTCCTTATTATCATCAAAATGGTGACAGATACAGCAAGAGCACCTTCGACAGAAGGCATTATCCATGGACAGAACAGCTCTACATGCGGAGTTTTTACAAATCCAAGTGCTAGAACTTCCAAAAGCAGAAGATTTTTCAGTTGTTAATGTGAACTGGGTCGGATTCTCTCCCTTCCTACTTTGCTTCCTATTAGTAGTATTATAGGAGCTGCAAGCAGTTTTCCTGCACTCCAGATTCTTCACATTTTTACTGCATGCTTTCAGCTGCTTCTCAAACATTCTGCCTTCAGAGAGAACTTAAGTTCCTTTTCGTTTGAATCTGCCAAAGGAAAATGACACCAAATCAATTTACCAGGTCGAATAAGTCGTTTATATTGCCAACACAAAACCGACATATTTTAACTTAAAAATATGAGTTTTTATAACATTTTAGTGAAATGTAAAAGTAACAAACTAACAATCAGCACAATCTTAATTAATTCAGATTTCAAATTACTCAAAGGTCTGTAATTAGCTCAGCGTGAATTCATACAATGCTAAAACAAAATTGGAAACAAAATGATTTATCGTCATAATTTTCTCAATGTTTGGCATAAATGAGTCAAATGAGTTGAAGACCACTAATCATTTAACTAAACGGCTCGAGTTAGTGTCAAGGGTTTCTCGCACATTTAAATAAAGGGTTATGGCTGGCGCAAGGGTTTTCAACAAAATTAGTTTAACACAAACACAAAGTCAACACGACACAACCTATTGCACATGTCTAATGAAAGATACGCAAGTAATTGAAAAAATCATCAAATAGCACAATCGGGTTATAACAAACGAGAGAGTAAGGAGAGTGAGATCAGAGATGGCGAGAACAACTCAGTCATGAATGAAAACCGTCTAAGGACTAAGATCCACCCTCGTTATCTATGTGATTCAAAAAACTTTCTTAGCAGAACTCCAATTTTGAAATAATATACAAGATAATATAGAGAACCTCACTATGATACATATGACACAACTCAGATGATATTTAATCAAAATTTTGGTTAATTCCTTTACATGATGGCCTACAAGATCCAAAATGGGAACGAAGAAAGATCTAAAACAATCAAGAAAATTTTTCCACAAACTTATCATCACAACTAATGATATAGTCCATATCAACATATAAGAGTTTCTCATATCTAATTGACAAAACTTTTTTTTAATCAAGTAACCCTCTTCCTCCCTCGACTCATTCTTGCTCTATTCCTTTTTAAAACGATTTGGCTATTATTAACTAGTTGCACAATAAGTTTCATGCAAATCTTCAAATTTGCTCCTTGCTTTCAATGTTTCATGGGATATCAGATGTGTCCTATATATCATATAAGACAATCTATTTAACATTTTTTGAAGCTGAAAATTAGGATTGTAAAATATCATGAATGTAAGGGAATGAACAAATCATGGAAGGAAGAGGATGGGATGACAAGAACTTGATCATAAATGAAGATAAACTAAGAGGCATCCTCATTTTACATCTATGATTCAAGCAACTTGTTTCAGCAAAACCCTGGTTTTGAAATAATATACAAGATAATACAAAGGACATTTTATAAGACACAAATCAGAAATATTAATTCACGATCTCAATGAATTCTCAAATAATAATAGTAATAGAAAAAATCACTGAAAAGAAGACTAGACAAAGACAGGAAATACAACAATGCCAAAGTCCAACCCCAAACAATAGGGTCTATACACAAACCCAAAACAAATCAACATTAAAAAAAAAAAAGAAATCCTCCGGCAACCTAATTACACAAATCAACATACACGATCCATTCAGAAACTGTCAAATCTAGTGGACAAAACTTTGGTTGATAAAAAAAGCGAAGGAAAAAACCACATCTCACAAATCAAAAGTTGGGGGCAAATTGCAAATAGTCAAAGCTCAAGGAGGATCTACAAAAATCAAGACCCAAAAAACCTTTATGACAAAACTAGCCGACACATCCGGTGGATCTCGGAGGTTCAAACTCCAAAAGGAGAAAATTAATTCTAGGCATTTAGTATATTTACAAATCCATTTTTCCCCAGAAAAGAGATTTACTGGAAAAATAATGTTCGTGTTTCCTAAAATCAAGTATCCGATGCACAAATCAAAAGGGAGAAGAAGGGAATAGCAGATTTAGAACTAGAAGCATGAAAAAAAAAGATGCCCCAATACAGATCAAGAGAAATCCACCAAAAAAAATCGAAAATAAGAAATTGAATTGCAAAAAAAATTGAAAAACAGAAAACAGATATTGAAATGCTAAAAGAATTCCACATGGAAAACCGAAAAACAGAAATTCAGAGAGAATGGCATATCGAGAGTACCTAGAAAAAGTCGTCTCCTAGCCAATCAAGAGAAATGAACTCCAAAAGAGGAACGAAACAATGAAGTTCTTGAGAGGATAGGACTACTAAAGAAAATGGGGCTCTTATATATACTACAAGAACCTCAAGCGTCTAGATGCTCCCTTTGATATTTTACAATCCTACCTTTTCAAAAAAATTCACAAAAGATAGTCTTATATGATATTTAGGATACATACAATGTCCTATGAAACAATCGGCGTTATTAGCAAATTTGAAGATTTGCAAGAAAATAATTGAAGATACGCAATCATGGATAAGATTAAACAATGTTTGAAGTGAAAAAGGAACAAAAGCGTGTGAGATAGGAGCGGGTTACTGACTAAGAAGCACATTACTTAAATAGGATGATTTGGTAGATAAAATTGGGATGAATGGATTTGGAAAATTGAAAAATATTATTTAAATTGTTATTTGACCAATAGAATAAGTTTACGTCACCAAAGATAAAAGATTGTTTCTCATTGGAAGATAGTAGGCCCCACTCATCTAGCAATCCCAATGAAAACATAGGGGCAATGCTTTGCTCCAGACACAAGTGCAGTAAGAGACTCATTGTTTTGGAACCAACATTTCAAAGTTATTACTCCACATTTTGCAATCATTGCAAGCTAATTGTTTCGTCTCTTAGACCGCATTTAATTTGACTTACTAGTGTTGAATTAAAATTCAATTAAAGTAAGGTCAAAAAAATGAAATTAACTTATATAACTTGAGGAGTAATTTTGAGTGCTGAACTTATTAATACTGATGTCAATGAACTTCACTTATTAATGTTGAATGAACTTAACTATATAGTATTGTATCCTCAACAAATTCAAATAAAATTAAGTTGAAAACTTTATGATATTGTCATTCGAAATCTATAATCATATATTACTTGCAAATATACTTTTTTGCACCTAATATTGTTCTTTTGTGGAAAACGATAGTTCTAAAAATATTTCGTTGACTAAAATAAGTTATGTTTAAAGAACATCTTTAAATCTTGAAAATGAATTGTAATCGCTAAAGAAAAAAAACTTAGTGTTAAATGTATGGTCATGTGATTGAATAATACATGTTATGAAAAGATACAAGTGCACAACAGCAAGCCAGAAACCCTTCACGTCATGAAGTTTAAATAAATTATATTTGATTTATGTTGATGATTGGAATTTAATCCATTGGCCTAACCTTATGCTAGTGGCCCTTAGGGAATGTGTTTTGCATGAAAATGGCTACCATGCCCTATCCATAGCACTAAACCACAAAACTTGCTCATACCACCCACTTTTTAACAGAGAAATTATCATTCTTGATAACCATACATGAAAAAAACATCATGTGCCAAAGAACGATATAAAATTTTCGATTTCATATTTGAAAGATGTTAATAAAATAGTGAAATAGAAGAAAACGGTTTGGTTAAAAATCTATACCTATAGACAAGTACATTTTTAAAATAAAAGTAAAAATCTACAACTCCCATAGTAGAGCAAGATTCTACATAAAAGAATAGAACATAAATGTGTAATATAACTCAAGAGTAAATTTACAGCCCATTTGGTTGTTGATATTAAATGGTTGGGACAGTAATGAAAATATAATGTAGTTTAGCTAGGAATATTACTTGACAAAGTTATAGTGATGCTTATCCCACTCTAGTCCATTTTAACCTTCACAAAATTCATCATATCCATTACTACTTGAGAAATTTGTAGTTAGGTGGTAATGAAAATTTGTAAAGATAAAAATATATCTCAGTATGAAAGATTTAAAACCATAAGAATCACATACCCAATTTCATCAAAATTAACGTTAAACCTCATAAACATTACCACTCTTTAATATTATTAACTAAATGGGGTGTTAATAGAGTGGTATTACTTTTAAACTCTATTACATAAAGCATGCACAATGCTCCCAAATGAGAGTTCAAGAATACGAATCCACAAGGTAATTCACTCACATATTAAAGCATGAAATTTAAGAGATAAACGAAGTAAAGAGTTGTCACTCTTAGTCTTTTATCGTGACATTCTTCTGGAGCACGCTATACATGCTATTAGAAATAGTCAACAAATATCCCATTGAGCAAAAATAAGACTTAAGCAAAGATCTTGAAACCAGACATTCAAATTAAGTAACATAGATGCATTAAGTTTTTAAATAAATCTATGCATATGATTCAAAAAGATAGAATTAGATATTACATTAAAGACATTAGGGCAATTCTCTTGAAGAAGAAACTTCATAGAAATTTCAGCAAAACAAATAGTCCAACACCCCCATGAAAACATGGTGCAGTGAGTTCTTAAAATTGTTATGTTACGAATGCTTTCATTTGGAATATAACATGAGGCATTATTAGACAACATCACAACAAAAATACATTCAAACATAAGTCAAAAATAAGACATATGAACTTGAGTTTCGTGATAAACACTATTTAATAGGCATCAACAATGTCAAATCCTGAATCCCAGATGATCAGCGTGGGCTACATAAACCAATAGATCAGTTCC
The DNA here is from genome assembly GCA_019425755.1 of Amaranthus cruentus. Lineage (NCBI taxonomy): Eukaryota > Viridiplantae > Streptophyta > Magnoliopsida > Caryophyllales > Amaranthaceae > Amaranthus > Amaranthus cruentus. The sequence goes on from CM033464.1 coordinate 7,192,520, forward strand.
AATAATCGTCCATTTTCCTTCTCTGTTCACTTAAATTTTCTACTATCTCAAAATGAAAATATGAATCTTTCATATCCTAATATACACTTAACCTGTAAGTCATCCAGGTCTTCCTCGTTCTCTTTTTGAACCCCCTTTACAACTTTCAATCTCTCTTACTGGTTTATCAATACCTATTGTGGCATACATTCAAACCATCTTAAATGATTTTTTCTTATCTTCTACTCGATAATTGCATCTTATAAACTTTTCATGTCTTTGTTTCGAATTTCATCGCTCAAAGTATGGTTGCTCATTCATCTAAGCATACACATTATCGCTACTCTAATCTTCCTACAATGATCAAATTTAACCGAATACGGAAAGCTTGGCAATTCTACTGAAAAACTAGGAAGTAAAAATCTAAGCGTAAGAGGACATTTTAACCCTCTTTGTCTTTGCAAAGTGCATTCAACTCAACTAGCCATTCCTTCAATTGAACTGATTGTTTCAAAAATTACAAATTAATTGATTTTGTTCTTGTAGGTGCATACGCATTTTCGCTACTTTTTCACGTCTTTGTTTTAAATTTTACCCCTCAAAATATGCCTACTGATTCATCAAAACATAAGCATTTTCGCTACTTTACTCTTCCTACAAGAATTATTTCTAAAAGAATACGAAAAGGTTGGAAATTTAACGAAAACGTAGCAAGTAAAAATCTAAGCGTAACAGCTAACATTTTTGACCCCTTTCTCTCCGCAAACTGCATTCAACTCAGCTAGCAACTCCCTCAAATTGAATTAATTGCTTCAAAATTACAAATATATATAAACTACCCAAAAAAGGATACAAGAAAAAATCAATTTAATGACCAATTTATTTGTTCTTATAGGTGCAGCATATATGTAAACATATTGAGAATAACTTTATCAATGAATTCAATATTTTCGATCAGCCTAGTATATAGAATAGTATATCATAAAATGAAGCATCGAGATATCAAAGAAAATGTAAATTCAAGAAACAAAATAATATAGCATCCTACCTAAAGCAAGAAGCTCATCTTCCAAACTCATGCTCTAGATTGCCAGTTCTCAACTCTGACTAACACCCATGCCATTAACAGTGAATCAGTTATACATCCTTGTATAGTCATCTCTCCTTTACATTAACCTCTACCACAGGACATGAAAATGGGTTAAAATTAGCTCCAAACAAGGAATACACCCAAAACTATAAAGATTGTAACAATTAAGAAAGTAAAAGTAACAAATACAACAAACAAAGAAGACGAAATTTTATCTTTTCGCGACAAAATATGTCAAATCTTGACACGAATCTATGATCATTCCATAGCAAACATGAAACAAATATAGAATAGATTATGTATTTCTATAGGAATTGGGCAAAGTGAAAAAATTGAATGGGGTCCAAAGCATAGTTACCTGAAACGCCAAACTTGAAAAAAATATATGTTTCGGAAGTTTGTACCAGAACGGTACGGAAACGAGAACCAGATCGCCGGCGGCAACCTTCCGATTGCTAACATTAGAATCTTTTAAGCCCTCCAAAATTGGTGTTGAGAAGAAGAAAAGATGCGGTCTAAGGAACTAGAACCCTAACGAAAGAGCACAAGAAAAAAACAAGAGATGAGGATGAAGAAAGCTTACCGTCGTTAATGGTGGTTGTGAACTAAGAGGAGCCTCGGAGGTTTTTACAAATGCGCAGCTCACTATTCTATTTTCACCTATTTCTTTTCTTAGTTAGCAACTAATTAGGATTAGGAGGGTGTTTGACGATATTTCAGAATTTGGTATTGGTCAGTAGTGATTATAGGGACTGATTTGATCAGTTGATTTTATTAACTGGTTTGACCAGCTGATTTTGAACCCGCTGCTATAAGCAGCTTGTTCAAAAACAGCTTATTCACCACCCAACCCTCTATATTTATCCAAATAAGCTAAAATTGCTCAATAAGCTAATTTGCCAAACACCTGCTATATCCGTGCTTGCACGGTTCATACTTTTGTTTTTTTAGAGATTACTAGTTAGATTCTCGTGCCATGCACGGTGATTGAAATAAAGGTTTTAATTTAAATTTATACTTGTATAATATTTTATTTTAAAAATTATTTATTTTAAAGATTATAAAAGTTATATATATATATATATATATATATATATATATATATATATATATATATATATATATATATATATTATATATATATATATATATATATATATATATATATATATATATATATATATATATATATATATATATATATATATAGTAGGATCAATGAGAAGGATTTTAAAATAGAAGGATGAGAAGGATTTTGTTTGATTTTGTTTGGTTACTATGTATCAAAAGATACTATGTTATAAAAAGAACATTTTAAAATTGATGTCATAGTTACCTTTCGTGTAACATAGTTACTTTTACAATTATGTGTTTTGCTCATGACCATAGATTTTTTATGTAAGTGAAATCAGGTGTAAATCTGGAGGGGTCTATCTTCTCATTTTAAAATCCTTCTTATTTGATCCTACATATATATATGTGTGTGTGTGTGAGGGGAGATATATATGTGTGTGTGTGTGTGTGAGGGGAGTGTGTGTATAACGAATATTTAAAATTTCTATTTATATATATTATTATTTATGCATAATAGTAAAACAAATTGTAATATGAATAACTTAAGTTTGTTTCAATAATTAAATGATTACAATTCACATTTTAAAATAAATTCAAAATGATTTATGTTAATAAAGCTTAATTATTTTTTTATTTGAATAATTGAAAGATTTTTTCAATTTTTTTAAAATGAGTCAAAATAATTACAAAGTTGGTCCCATTTTAAAGATTTTGAGAAGAAAAGACTGTTTGTATAATTTTTATTTAAAATAAATTTTTAACGGTGAAATTATTCATTTAGTAAATAAAACTACTTTTTCTTTAAAGCAAATAGAAAGTAGACAAATATTTTGCAATTGCATGTTAGTGAAAGTATGAAGTGAGAAGCAAATTCATGTCACTTGATCCCATTTTTCAAACTATGTCACTTTATCCTTGTCGATTGTTTGTTTGACGAACAACAGGTCACTCTTCGACCTCTTAGCTAAAACATAGTCAAGTGAGATCTTATATTTGTTTTTTTTATAAATATATTTTTAATGTTTTTAATAAATTCATATAAATTTATTTTTTTATAATAAAGCTTAATTTGATCTCATTTTATAAATCTAGAAAAAACATTACCGTTCTATAATTATTTTCTTAAAAAAATTTATTGTATTGGTGAAATGACCCATTTATTAAATAAAACGAATTTTTTAAGCAAATAGAATTATATAGTAGATATGTAGAATTGACATGAAATAACCCATTTATAGATCTTGAAAAAACATTATCGTTGTATAATTCATTAGTGTTCTTTATTCTTTATAGTTATATAGTTAACAACTATTTTATAATTGAATTGTTTTTGTATCGTAATTCGTAAATAAGGTATAATTAATAGTTTACTCATTTAATTTACTAAAATCAAAGTTACCCAAAAATATTTTTCTTAAAAAAGTGTATTTAAAACATTAAAGGTTTTAGAATTGACTCTTTTCTTAGTATTAATGTATGATTAAGAAATAAAGTTTAATTAAAACTAAATATTTCCATATTTAATTACTTAAAATTTAGGAGGGAAATATATGATGTATAAGAGTGACATGTGCCACATTCTCTTATTGTTTTAGTAGAATGTATGATAAGACTTCATAATACGTAGGATCTTTGATCAAAATTTAGAAAAGTCATCATAAAAATACCTTTTACTACTACTCGGATATGCTTAATAGTTATATATTAAGTATTAGCAAATTTGTACTAAATGTAATCATAATCATAATATATAATAAAACTTAAAATGCTAATGAAGTTATCAAGATATTATGATTAAATATTCTCTCATAACTAGATGCTAAAATTTAATTATAAAAAGAAATACTAAAATTAGTGAACTCAAATGTACGTTATTGATAATCATTGAAAGTAGTAGTACTTGAAAAATCTTCAATAGTACCATATAATGTTATATACTTACATGTGTGTTTTGTTTTTGTATAATACATACTAAAAAGATATATTTGATGACTCTTTTGTTGTGAATTTATAATAGTACATTGCATTAGGAAATATTATAAAGAGAGGGGTTAAAAAAATGATAATCTAACATTTATAAGTCTTACATTATTCATGTATTAGATTACACATTATTTTTATTAATAATCCATATTAACATGAACTTGTGGAATTTATTTCACCATTAGTTATTTTATTACAATTACAATTACAATCATTTCAAATAGAACTCTTTATTAATAATTCATCTTGCATTATGGAAAATGAAGGAATTCGCCTAAAAATTGCATTGTAAATTGAAAAATAGTTAATTCATGAAGTGACAAATTGACAAATGCCAAAACAATTGCAATTGTTTCATGAAGTGATGACATTTGGCACAATTGATTCATGAAGTGACACTTGGAACACATGTTTCTGAATCAGTAAACGTATGATGATGATGATTCTTAACTTCTCCGTCACAGAAAAAGAAAAATAAAAAAGTAAATAAATTAGTCTAAAGATGTATTTGGCAACATAAAATTCATTTGAAAATAGGAAACTTAAATTTGGTTTTCAAATTCAAGAATTGTAATTGATAACACTTAGAATTTGCAAATTTTAATACTTGACCAATTTTACATTACTATTAAACTTCTATGTAGAATTGATTTAATTCCTCATTTCCAAATTGAAGATTTGCCAAACGTAGACTATGTTTGGCAAATCTTCAATTTGGAAATGACGAAATGAATCAATTCTACATAGAAGTTCAATAGTAATGTAAAATTGGTCAAGTATTAAAATTTGCAAATTCCATGTGTTTAGGTGTCATTTGGGCAAATTCAATATTTGGAAATGAATTCCAAGTTGCCAAACATACCATAAAGTAAAATTAGGGTCAAAATTAAGAAAAAATTTGATCACAAAAACTTGGACGAGACGGTCTCATATTTGAGTCGATCCATTTCGTGTGTGTAACAGCATCATACGCTTTTCGTTGTCTTTTCTATTTTCTGGACATTTATCAATTTTGAACTTAAAGGTATCAATTGCAACGTAAAGTAAAACTTATACAAATTAATTAAAATAAAATTTTCATTTTGGACCCTATATGATCAATTTTGACGTTAAACTGATCAATTTCTACCTAAATATAGTTCAGTTTTATAGTTTCAGAACGAAGTTTAATAAATGGTATTATTCTATCATTCTATGGATGAATTTCAAACAAAAAAATGAATGGTCAATAAAACAGTCAATCAGAGTGTTAAAACATCGCACAACACCAGTACTCTTATTGAATGCATACATGATGGTTTTAATGGAACATAAGACTTAGAAATAAAGTTGTAGGTGTAACATTTTCTTACCTTGTATGTCAGGGTGGAGGAAGTTTCGATTTCGATGTTTACAGATTGATTCAATGAATGCTATTGCAAATGACAAAGAGTTCAAGTCTTTTTTGTTATAAAAAATTTCAATTTTTATCTAATAATGATCAATTCAAACATCAAAATAATTAATTATGATCAATTATAAGTTATAACTTATAAAATACTTTAATTTAACTCTTAAATGTATCAATTATGACCTTAACAGATCAAGTATTGAGCGCATCTTGAGAAAAATTATAATTGAGCTGATTGGGCTATCCATCTCATATTGAGACAGTCTCGTCCAAGACCATCTGAAATTAAATTGGAAAAGTGGAGCGCAAGTTTAAAAGGTATATAGGGTTACGCACGGTCCTTTGAGAGACGTCTCTCGGGCCCTGCCCATTAAACCATGATGTCCACTTATTAAATCTTCATTATCCTTAATGCATACTTACCATTGTTGTTAAAATCGCAATTCTTATCTACGATTCTTCGATTTTACGATTCAAAAACAAGCGAGTGATTTGAATGGCAGGTAGATACTTAAAGTTGTAGAATCTTAAGATTCTAGTTGGAATAAAATTTTTAGATGTAGAACCATAACACGATTCTACGATTTAACGATCCGATTCTACTAATTTAGTATGAATTATTTTTAATTATTCTTATATACAATTACTAATCCCTTTCACATATACATATAAATTTCAAATTTCCATCATGAAAACTTTTAAAAAACGAATTTCTTAATCAGTATGAAGATTTAAACTAACTATTAAAAAGTTTTCGTTGTATTTTTTACAAATAAAGTCAAAGAAACTTTAATTCATAAATTTAAACTTTTGAATTGGATAATAATGATAAGAAAATAGATATTTTAAATACATTTAAGTTTATTTGTAGAATCATACGATTCTACGATTCAATTCTACCGTTCGATTCTACTTCTCTAAACGATTCTAAGTGGAATCGCGATTTTAACAAATTTGATACTTACAATATATTTAATGCCCACTGAAAAAATACTTAAAATGCCTACTTACAGTATATTCTTAATGGCTATCAAGAAACTTAGTCTACTATCATACTTACCATATCCTTAATGCCTACTTACAAGATCTTTAATGTTTATTTACAATATACTTAATGCCCACTAAGTGAGTACTTAAGTACTTACAATATTCTAAATACCTACTTATAATATTTTGGATACCTAACAAGAAACTTACTCTATATTTTCCTTTTTGGTCCAGTCCAATTAAAGATGGTCTCTCAAAGAGATCGTCTTTCACAAGAATATTTGATAGAGTGATGCATAAGTCGTACAAAGACATAATATTTGCAAGTACGACCATTGGTAAAGAAGTTGTTGCAAGTACGACCAAGTTCAGGTATTTGAGATTGATTAATCAGAGTAATGGGGAAATTGATGGAGAAGTTACCCATTTAATACAAGTGGGTTTTCTCAAGTGGCAAGCAGCCTCCGAGTTGCTATGTAATAGTAAGCCTAGTAGGTTAAAATAAAGGTATATTGTACCGCATTGTAACCAGGTTTGACCTTTTGTATAGAAAGAATGTTAGCTCATAAAGAAACCTTTTGAACATAAGATGGAAGTTACAAAAATGCATATGCTATGTTGTGCGATAATAATTAAAACAAGAGTCCCCTTCTCTCTCTAGAGTTAGGGCTTTTTCTCCCTAGTTTTCTTGGGTTTTTCTCACCCTATGTTTCTTAGGCTCTCCTCTCCCCCAGTTTCTTGGGGTTTTCTTGCTTATGTTTGCATCTTTATTGTATAACCATGGCTGATTCATTGGTTGAACAATGTTTCAAGTTGCATATTGGTAACGATGAGGATGATATCAATGACTTAGATGATAAACTGAAGGCGGGCTAGGAGGATAAATTGTCGTTGCAATTGGTTGGGCGATTATTAACAGAAACACCACTAAATTTTTAGGCACTTAAAAGAACGATGTTGCATGTATGGAGTTTGAAGGAGGGAGTTATTATTAGAGAATTAGAATCAAATCTTTTTCTGTTCCAATTCTCATTGGAAAGATATGGATAAAATATTAAGTGGAAAGCCTTGGTGTTTTGAACAACGGTTACTTATCTTGTAAGAAAATAATAAAGATATTCAACTGTCTCATATATCTTTGAACTTTTCTCCGTTTTGGATATGCTTGTATATATAGTTTACCTTTTGCTTGTCGGTCGGACAAGAAAGTGAAGGTTGTTGCGAGGGGTTTAGGTGAGGTGTTGGAGATGGAGGAGGATTTTCTTTATCTAAACCCGTATCGAAGAGTTAGGGTTTTGCTTGACTGTACTAAACCTCCAAAGCATTTTCAGACTATTCGTCTTCGGGATAGTCTATAGTGAAGATAGCTATTAAATATGAGAGACTTCCTCATTTTTGTTTTCTTTGTGGCCATATGAGTCATGTAGAGAAGGATTGCTTAGTTGTTAATGATGAAGAGTTTAAAATTTTAAAAAAAGGTTTTAAAAGAGTTTTAAATGACTTCCTCAACTCGAATATATACATTTCAGGTTGAAAATTTTAAACTCTTTTAAAACCTTTTTTTCATACATGACACATAAACAATCACACAAAATTTCACATATAATCAATTAGATCCCCAAATCAAGCTTCAACGAAAAATTCCCAACTTAACTTTAATATCCTTTAAAACTTCTATCACCAAAATTCGAAGTCTCAAATTCGTTATCCAGACTTAACTCTTGACCTTTGGCATGACTCTTACTAAAAGAGGAATCACAACATATAAGGAAACATCAAGATTTCTTCAGCACATAAGCACGTTACACATCACACGTGTAACACATAGTCACATTAATATCATTTGATTCTCAGAGATTACTCCCTGCGACTCGACTACCACGCTCTCTCGAGTTTTCGAAATTCATTTTTCAAAAGTTTTGTACTCGAATATGAGGATTCGAGTACTCCAGAAACAACCAGGCTCTAAAACCAATTGAAACAGCCCAAACCGGTGTACACAGTATTATAATGCTGTCTACAAAGCACAACGGAAGACTTATAAAAGTCTGGGCTGAATCCGACCTATGGCTCGATAGCCACAACAAACTAATATTAGAGTATTTAAAACTTTTTACATTAAATAAGTGAATATTATTTACAAAACATTATAAAATAATTACAATTTAATTTACAAATATCTAATTTACATTATGATTTTCAAAAAGAAATCCTCGCTTCGCACTTAACACATAACACAAGCAGACATCATCTCCACAGCAGAGCTAACTTGAAAATGGATCTATCCCCCATAAGCGATAGGCCCCATCAAAGACTGTCAACAATTGAATTGTTGAGTAATCCAACAAACTATTACATTTATATACAAGTCATTTACAAACATCTCCGATTCAATCTTTTGCTTATTTGGTATCTCCTTATGAAATATTAATTTATCAAAATCCAAACTCTTTTAAAAGACCGTTTAATATCGACATAAATACGGCTAAGAACCTTTAGTTCATAGCAAATCAAAACACGACTACAACTTTACAAGTTAATAGCGAAAGTCAAAATACGACTATTACTTTACAAGTATATAACAAACTCAAAATACGGCAAATGAAACATATGAATTCATTTGCGAAACAAACAAAACTTTATATACCAAATGTATTTATTCAAAACTCATATGAAAACAATAATATGATAGCACTTTAAAACGTGGGAATATATTGACCGTCAGGAAGCATGCTTGATCTAAATCCTGAGAATACAGGTGATCGTCATCACCGAAAATACGGTTCTTGCAAGAGCGAAACGGGATCAGAGGCTCGAGACCTATCCGAAAAGCATTACCTATTATCAAGCTATAGGATTTCACAATAATCCGGATATAAACATCCGTTGCCAATTCCCAAAAACGGACAATTTTCAATGTCGAACATGTCAATATAAAACAAATCAATAAATCACTTGAGTTTCTTTAAAATCAATAATCTTAATTCATTTTCATAGTACAATATTTAAAAGCTCATATTTATAAAGCTATGAACATACAAAACATAATTTTGATCAAGGATTAAAAGCAAGGTCAAACAAAGTCAAATTCCAAAGTTGCGAACACCAAAAGTTATACGATTTTGCTCAGATATCATTAGCAGTAATACCAAACCTTATAAAACATAACTTAACATTTGAATACTTTAATTAAATTTAAAAGATAATAGTGTTTGTAGGATTACCTTTCTACGCCATGAATAGCAATCAATAACTAAAATTCCAATAATTCGTCATCAACCATCAGCATGTAAAAGCTTGAGTTATTATCAATGTAGTTTAACCAATTGTACACCAATCAAAAATCCCAAATACCCATATAATCAAATAAGAACTCGTATAGAGGCGATTTAAGTGCTCAGTGGCAGCAAGGTGGATTACTACTTAGGACTATTTATCTCGACTGATCAATACCCGCATATAAGCTTTATCACGTAGAATAATATTTTTATGAGAGATCGAAACCTTTTTAAATAATACCCGAATATGATTAATTATGGAAATAATTAATCTAATAATAATAAGTCAACCTTAACAATTAATCAAAGTTGGTCTTTTACTCAATAATAGGTGTATGCTAAAATTGTTCTCCTCTTTTTTCCTATAACTCACGGCCCCAAATGGCCTTTTATAGCATAAAAATAACATGAGGTGGCAACCATGCCACGTAAGGTGTTCCTACGTCCGACACGTGTTACACACGTGTCACCACACATGCAAGCCACGTGTCGCCTCACATGCAAGCCACGTGGCGCGATCCTTTGTCCAGTGTTACAATTTTATCCACTTTATCGTTTGCATATCTTTAAAAAGCGTGATCTTATGAGCGTATTATTTTTTTTACACACACCTATTCACTCTCAATTTTCATCGTATAACTTACTTTGTTCCAAATCTAATACGACCGATATCCTCAAATAATAAAATATTATTCTGAGTCCCAATAAAATAACATACTTAAAATTAATAACCCAAAATAACTTAATTAATTACTATTAATTAATCTGCTAAAATAGGGGTTGTCTCAATTACTGTGTCGGTTTCTAATCGTTGTGTTCTTCCATCGGTTTTAAGCAAAAGTGTTGAGAAAGGTTTTGCTGGCCTTGCTTCCCCCCTGAATCCAAGATTCACACCAGAACTGCTCCCTTGAAAGCCACCAAAGGTTTTTGGCTTCTTCAAGTGGAAACTTACAGGTGCCCCTGAGGCCTGTCCTACCAATTCCTTTCTCTTCTCTATAAAGTTATTCTTCTCCTTTTCTCTCTCCTTCCTTAAAATATTCCCTACCTGAGCTGCACGCTTATACATCTATTCTAGCGTGCTGTAACGATCACTTTCAATATGCTTTTGAATATCGAACGATAACCCCAGCTCAAAGCGTTGCATTTTCTTCTCTTCAGTGGGTACATCATCTGGACAGTATTTGATGTAATCCATGAACTTGTGGTAGTATTCATCAACAGTCAAACTACCCATTTCAAATCGGGCAAACTCATTTGATTTGTCCTTCCTCATGTGTAAAGGATAGAACTTCTCCCGCATAGCCCTTTTAAACATATCCCAATCGAAAAGTCCCTCAACTTGCTCCATTAACCCCGCCTTACTATTCGCCCACCAATAGTCAGCTTCCCCAGTCAAATAAAATGCTGCCTGATTAACTTTCAGTTCTTCTGGACACTCTACTACATCAAAAAGTTTGTCAAATTCTCTTAACCAATGTTCAAGTTCTGATGGTTCTCCCTTACCATCAAAAGGAGATGGTTTGTTCTGGCTTATCCTCTTGCTCATTTCAGAAGCCTGTTCAGACAAGGACCACACTTGTGGTGCACCAACCCCAGTTAACGCCTTAACTAAGCTCCTTAAGGCTCGGTTAGTTCCGTTCTTAGCTAGCCTTTTTCGGGAGAGAGGAGGCATCTTCTGCAACCAAAAGAACGGTACTAATCACTAACGTGTCCTAAGGTCCAAAAGTTTTTAAGGGAAGAGGTGCTTGGGATAAATAAACATAAATAAATAAATAATCACACATACACCCATTCAGTTGTCTACAAGTATATTATTAACTGTTGCGGCTATTAAACCACCCAAATATATCATGCATAACTAACAAAACAAAGGAAAGAAACAAAAAGAGAGTACTGAAAACAACTCAATATAATGCTTTATTGATACTGTTTATTAAATTATAACAACTTACGCCAAGCGTTTTACATTATTCGAAAAGGAAAACAACTACAAAGATAAAAAAAAAGTAAATTAAGAAATTAACGCCAAGCATCCATAATATCAGCAGACTCATCGTAGTTTGTTACGTCAAAATCTTCATCATTGCCATCGTCCCCGGAGTCAGTACTAGAACTCATATATCCTCCTTCCGATTCCCAGTCGTTATCCATCGAATGGCTTGTTAGTAACTCTTCCTCTTCTTCTTCGGGATCCTCCTCATCTGACTGTTCCCTTCCAGATTCAACCCTAAATCCATACAGATCATAGTGCGATCCCCAACCTTCTCGCTCATCTTCACTAATATCCTCCATAGGGCTAAGAGATTCCTGTTTAGGGTCTCGCATCCCAAAAACATCCCCAACCTGTGCTCTAAGGTCTACTAGTGGAGGGTCAGATAAATACCCATCCCCTATATGCTCCATAATTATGTCAGATTCCTCCTTTATATGGAGTTCTTCCTCCTCCATAGGCTCTAACTCTTCTTCACGTTCCTCCTCTTCCATTTCCTCCTCCTCTTCGGGGTCTTCTTCTTCGTCTCCATCATACCCCTCCCCCTTCTAAGGGTCCGTTTTGGAAATTAACTCCACTTGGCTCCCCCTGGGTTATTTCTACCGTTTTCCTTGACTCAGATAAATGGTGTAACCTATCTAGATCCAACTCTAGGTCGTAACATACCCTATTAGCCTTTGTTTTTATCATATGCATCCTTTCCTTATAATCTCGGATGCTCTCTCCATCTCTTATCTTCCAAATGTCATTATTCACAACCTCCCTCCATGCAGTTTCTGGGTCAAAGCTCGATACAACGTTATTTGGGCTAGGGGTGTGTGCGTTCATTGGGGCCTTTCCTTTGTCCATGATCCTGAACATATGCACGAAATGGAAGGTAATTAAAAGATCGTTGACAACCGAAGTCACCTATACTATTATAAGGTCTTAACGGTCCCCTCCCAAACATACCCCAAAGAATAACACAAAACAGCCAATTTTAATACATTGGTCCTACCCCAACTCTCTCTACTTAGGTCAAGTATTCCTTTATCTCTAAGGGAACGTTGGCTCTGATACCAATTGTAACGGTCCGGTTCGTGTGAGCCGGATAACCATATAAAAATATGACTCCGGTTCACGACTGGACACTTAGTGGAAAGATTCCCATCCAAGATCGTCAACGTTCCACTGATAAGGGAATATAACTAAGCGGAAAAATAAAGCACACGGTAGCGACAGGATTATAAAGTTTCATAATACAACTTGAGAACCCAACGGCCTCTACTAACGAAACGACAAAACAAACTAGACTGAGTTCCATTATATAAATGTAAATTATTTTCTACTATAATTCTTATTACATAAAACGCGGTCTTGGGTGATGTGATCCTAACTTCAACCTCACTCCAATTCCCACCTGCAATCACCCTGCTAGTCGTCGATCGATAACGGAAGCAGGTTCAAAAGAACAATCCAATACACGTCAGAGACAACATACAACTTATCATCAAGTGGAAAACAAGCAATGCGTTCACTCTAGCATGCAAAGGCTCTAATATATTTATTCAAAATCCCCAACTTGAAACGTTGCCCGTCCTATTCGGGTCGTCCAAGTAATAATCCAATTCATTTGGAGGAATACACTTGGGAGAGCTAATCCCAAGGTAACCACCGACCTAAGACGTTGCCCGTCCTGTTCGGGTCGTCAAAGGTTAAAGTATGCATACCCCCATGGTGACCGTAATGATCCAAAACTGCCATGGGAACAAAAATTATATAATCCATTCCAAATTATTAACCCATTGGGCTACCCAACACATCCATCCTCAATTTCCAAGTTAAACTTCTTTCAAATTATTTGAGGTGTCTAATCCTTATGTGAGTCACAATGCAATAATCAAGAATGAAACAACATTACTTGCACAACCACATATAAAGTATGGTCTAAGCGTGTACCTTTATGCAACAGCAAACAACGGTATTCAAATGCTACAGGAATTTCACCCTCTTATGAATCGAGGTCCTAAACAAACATACACACAAAACAAACACGTATTAGAACGTGTTCAAACTTCTAACTCATTCTATACCACTAACATATCAATAAGACTTAGTAATTTTAATTAATTTCATCAAATTCCTAATAACTGAAAAATTCCATTTTTAACCAGAAACGTAAACTGCCAATTCGGACAGTTTAGAAAATCCAAATGAAAAATCCGACTTCACCACTGCGTCCGGAACGCATCAATTACCTTGGACACCAATTTTCAAAATTTCTAAAATTCATTTACTATTTTTAATTATTTTAAGCGTTTAAACGACTTTTAACATATCGGTTAAACAAAACGACAACGAAAACACATCCCACTTAAAAGAATATGAGGCGTCACTTCCGGGGCAGCTATTGCTGTCCGGGAGTTCGTGCCATGTATCATAATATCGCATTTCGATCGTTTCTTTCATATAAAAAGAAAGATCCACTTTATAATTCATAACTAAGAAAAAATAACAAAACCGAACCGTAAAACAACACAAATTCATAATTTTTAATACACAATCTCCTAACATTTCCAACCACATATAATATTATCTCATACGTAAATTTATCCATCATCAAACACGAAACCATTCAAACACATATTAAAAACGATAAATTAAAATAATGGAATTAAATACTTGATCTTCTCACAAATCGAATTTTTTTGTAGAAAATCATAAGCCAAACACCCATATGATTCTAATCACACATATAAATAAATTCAACCCCTTAAACAAATCAAATTTTGTTAAGGAATTTATACACAAAAATACAAAACATGAATGTTTATTTCACTTAATTCACACTACTAAACTCTTTCTAGCAAATTGGAATTTTGCTAGGGATTTTTAGACCATAAAATAAATTTAAATATTAAAAGGTTTTATTCCTATAACAAATTTGAATTTGTTAAAGAATATAAATCAATGAAAAACTTTACACAATTTGTCTTAACCCTTATAACAAATCAATTTTGTTAAAGGATTATATAAATAGAAATTACATAAAAAAAATACTCAATTCTCCTAAAAGTCATAGGATATCACCATACTTTATAAAAAAAAAGAATATAATTTTCTTCAAAAGAAAAAAAAATCTAATATTATCAATTGAATTTTTACCTACCCTTTGAATTAAAAGATTGAAATGAAGACAAAATCCCTTTTTTTTTTCTAATGGTAGCCGAAAACAAAGAGGAAGAAAAAGAGAGAATTTTTGTTTGTTTTTGTGAGCAAAAGCAATTGAAAGAGTATCACAATTCTAGCACATTTAAAAATACTCACAACCTTTAATCTACCCACAACCCCCCTTCATAATTTTGCCATAAACTATACTTAAGAAGGGAGTTACAAAACCCCTCCAAGACCTCCCATACAACCGGCCACTCATGAAAACATTAAATCAGATTAATAACGATAACCCATTAAGCGACAAATGCCGATATCGTTTGTCACATATTAATTCACTCAAATTCTTATATTTGATTAATATTATTTTATTTTAATCTCGAATATTAATTCATTCAAATTCACGGGGTGTTACAGTATTAGCAAGCATGGGTTTCTACAGCTGGTTTCTTCGGAGTTGGTGAATTCTTGTGCAGATGGGTTAATTGATTGTGATGATGTTGTGCTCTCAAAAAATGATCAGGTTTCTTCTTCTTCTACGAGGTCGTTGATTACGCTTCATGGAAATGATAGGGACAATGGGATGGTTTTAAACCTTGCGTTAAATATTGGGGCCTTTAAGAAAGTGACTAGGAAGAAGATTGCTTTCAAAAGGAAGAATAGTGGTGTCCGTTCTGATTTGGTGTTGTCTGAGCAGGCTTCTAATGGTGTTGATTATCATGGTGAGTCTCCTTATTTAATGATGGTTAAAAGGAAGCATAGAGATTTGGATGTTGATATGATTGATTGTGATGATAGTCTGTTGAAACGTTTCTGTGTTGATAATGTTGTTGGCTTTAGTCAGGATGATAAAGTAGCGGAGGTTTGCGATGTCCAACTCTGCGTAACATTATGAAAATATTAAGGTGGAACTATCAGGGTTTGAATAATCCCTTGACAGTTCGCACTCTCAACACTTGTTGTTGGAGAGAAAGGCCTCAATTTGTTTTTATTATGGAGTCTTTGATGTGTAAGAGTAAGCTGAAAGTTGTTCGTGATAGATGTAGTTTTAGGAATGGTTTATGTGTGGATTGTGTTGCTCACTCGAGAGGGATTGATCTTTGGTGACGTGATCTTGAGGTGCATTTGGTTTCTTTTTCTTTTCATCATTTCCTTGTGGAAGTTAAGGAGGATAGATTGGATTCGACTTCTTGGTTTCCTTGTGGGGTTTATGGCTGGGCGGAAAGACCAAGTAAATATAAAACATGGGACTTGATTCAAAAAATTATAAGAGAGGCTAATGGTCCTTTGGTGATGTTTGGGGATTTTAATGAAATTTTGTGTCTCAAAGAAAAGGGGGGGGGGGGGGGTGCTATACGTGGTAAAAAAGATATGGATGCCTTTAGGTTTTATTTGGATAGTTGTGGTTTGGTTGATCCTGGGTACAAGGGGTAGCATTTTTACTTGGTGTAGAGGTAATCATCCTTCGTCTATGATAAGGGAAAGGTTGGATCGTTTTGTAGCTTGTTCTATATAGCTGAATTTGTTTCCTTCTTTTGACGTTCGACATTTTCCTATTTATGTGACGTATCATGCTCCTATATTGTAGTGTTCTGATGATACTTGGAAAGATGATTATGCTAAAAAGCTTTTTAGATTTGAATCCCTATAGTTGTCTAATGATGATTGTAAAAGAGTGGTGACCGAGGCTTGGAATTCTTTTTTGGGAGTTGATATTGAGGTTAGAATTGAAAATTGTGCTTCTTCTTTATCCTCTTGGGTGGAATCTACCTTTGGGGCTCTCAAACGAAGAATTGAAAATGCTGAAAATAAGCTTAGAAAGACGCATAAATGTTTTCCTGATGCTACAATGTTTGCTACTTGTAAAGCCTTATCTAATGAATTAGATGACCTCCAGCAATTGGAGGAATCTTATTGGTTTTTGAGATCTAGGGCCAATGAGCTTCGGGATGGTGATAAAAAATCTACGTACTTTCATCACAAGGCTAGTTCGAGGAGACGTAGGAATTTGATTAAAGGCTTGAATGATGATGATGGTAACTGGAAAACGAACTCGGTTGATTTGGAGCGCATCATTATTAATCATTATGCTCGCTTATTTTCTGCTAGTTCTCCCTCAGGTATTGATGCGTCTATTAATGGAATAGATTTGGTTGTAACCGATGAGATGAATCTTGTGTTGGATGAGGAGCCTTCAAGCTCTGTGATTAGAGACGCTGTTTTTCAGATGCACCCTACAAAAGCGCCTGGGTTGGATGGTTTTCATGCTCTCTTCTATTAGAAGTTTTGGGATGTGGTGGGTGGTGATGTTGTTTGTCTAGTGAAGAGGTGGTGGTGTGTGTATTGGTTGATCTTAAGTCTATCAATAAAACTTGTGTCTCTCTAACTCCTAAATGCAATGAACCCCGTTCTTTATCTAATTTTAGGCCGATAAGTTGTTGTAATGCTATTTATAAGATCATTTCCAAGACAATCGCTAATCGTCTTAAAGGCTTTTTAGGAGATATTGTTTCAGTTAACCAAAGCTCTTTTATTCCTAGGAGATTGATTACGGATGATGCTTTGTAAGCTTTTGAGGCTTTTCATTCGATCAAGAGAAAGAAAAATGGGAAGTTAAATTCGTTTGCTCTCAAACTTGATATGAGCAAGGCCTACGATAGGGTTGAGTAGTTGTTTTTGGAGCGGGTTATGTTGAACATGGGTTTTTGTGATAGTTGGATTCAGAGAATGATGCATTGTATTTCTAGTGTTTCTTTCTCCTTCAAATTTAATGGTAAAGTGCTGGGTAATGTGGTTCCTACAAGGGGTCTAAGGCAAGGCGATTCGATTTCTCCTTATTTGTTCATTTTGTGTGCCGATGCGTTTTCCACTGTTATTTCCAAAGTTTTACATAGTAATTCCATGCATGGTGTGTCGATATGTCGTGGTGACCCCCTCTTTTATCTCATTTATTTTTCGTTGATGATACTATTTTGTTTGCTAAAGCGCTTGTTATGAATGCTCGGTGGTAGCTAATATTATTAGCTTATATGAAAGACTTTTTGGTCAGAGGGTTAATTATGATAAAACAATGATTTCTTTTAGAAAAGGGGTGCCTCAGGATACTAGAGTTCAAATTATGAGGATGTTGGGTGTTCAAGAATTGGATAGACATTCGAGATATTTGGGTTTGCCGACCATTATTGGGAAATCAAAGAAATCTGTGTTTTCTAGTTTGTTATAGAGGATTTAGAAGGGTTGGAAAGAAAAACTCCTCTCGAGGGCAGGAAAGGAAGTCATTCCGAAGGTTGTGGTTCATACTATTCGTACGTATATGATGAGTATTTTTCGGATTCCTGATCAGATTTTGGATAGTATTCAATCTATGATGGCTTAATTCTAGTTGGGTTCCTCTAATGGTACACATAAAACTCATTAGCACAGTTGGGACAATTTATATCTTCCCAAAAGCAAGGGTGGTATGGGTTTCAGGAATCTTAAATGTTTTAACCAAGCTTTGTTGGCTAAACAGATGTGGTGCATTTATACCTCTGCAAATCCTCTTTTGGTTGTTGTCTTTAAGGCTCGTTATTTCAAACGTGATGATATTCTTGAGGCTAGAAGGGGTTATGATCCAAGCTTTACTTGGAGGAGTATATGGGGTGCTAAGTCTCTTTTGTTTTAAGGTTTTGGATGGCGTGTTGGTAATGGTTGGTCCATAGACCTTAAGAGAGACAAGTGGATTATGTTTGAAGGACATTTCGCTAGTCCAAAGCTTCTTTATGATGAAATGGCTGTTTTTTTGGTTGGTGATCTTATTCTTTACGATGACATGATTTGGGACGTTGGTAAGGTGCGTAATTTATTTGATCATAACTCTATCAAAGCTATTCTTTCAATTCCACTGTCGAAATGTGGTGGGGTTAATAGGACGTTTTAGGGCTACACTAGATCCTGTTCTTATTCTATTTGACCAGGTTATTAGTTGGGTATGATGGGAGTGACTCTTGATAGTGATGGTGATGGAGATTGTCAAACGAATAATATTTGGAAAATTGTGCGGAATATTGATGGTCCGCCGAAGTTGAAACATTTTTTATGGAGGGCTTGCAAGAATTCTCTTCCAATGAATGATCTTCGGTTTCGTCGACATATGGCTTCTTCTCCTATGTGTTCTAGGTGTGGCTCTCATGAAGAAACATTATGTCACGCTCTGTTAAATGCTAAGCTAATTATGATTTGTGGCGTTCTCATCCAGCTGCTAGTGTTATTCAAAATGCTCCCCATCTTTGCTTTGTGGAGTGCTTCTTATGGATTCATTCTTACTCGAGTCCGGATAGTCGATCTTCTATCTATGCTTCATTATGGGCGACATGGTATGGTAGGAATAAAAAGGTTATGGAGAATCTTCATTGTGATCTTGTTCAACTTTCGGCTTGGTTTGTGAAGATGATCTCGGATTATTTGGGTTATGCTCAAAAGGGTTTTTGTGGCTCGCTTGCCAACAGATTCTTATTCCTTGAAGTGGCAGCCACCATGTGAGGGCTTTGTGAAGGTAAACTTCGATGCTCATTTGGGTTCTGATTTTCATCGTGGGCTTGGTGTTGTTATTAGGAATGAGCATGGTGAGTTACTGGCTGCTGGTTCTCGTTAATTGGAGAATGATTGGGATGTCGAAGCGTCGGAAGCTGCAGCAGCATGCTATGGCTTGGAGATGGCTTTGAGTTTGGGTTATCAGAAGGTCTTTTTGGAAGGTGATGCTGGAAATGTCATTAGTGCCATTAGGATGAAGGAGTATATATGTTCTTTTTGATTATTTGTCCTTGTTAAGCTCTTATTTTGCTTCTTTTTCTTGTGGCTTTGTTAGAAGAGATGGAAACTTGGTACCATAATGTTGCTAAGTGGGATATGGGTTCCATTCTTGAAAAAGTCTGTACAGATTGTTTTCCTTCGGGTCTTTGGATATTGGCCGCTATGGATATTTTGTTCCAGGTGTTTCTAAACACTAGTGGAAAAATCCTCATTTGTTGCGGTTTTATGGCCCTAATATGCTGCGGTTTGAACCCAAGCATTTGGCGTAGCAGCAGATAGGAAAAAGTATAAGCTGCATTTAAAAATCGCAGCAAAAAAATGGGTTATATGTTGCTGTTTTTGGGTGAACCGCAGCATATAATGGGCTTTTTTTATGAAACAAAACCACATTATATGCTGCGGTTTATCCAAAAACCGCAGCATATTCCCCTATTTTTGTTTTGATTTTTTTCGTTTTATTATTACAACCATTTATTCATTCATCACCAATATATATCCTCTTACTATAAAACATTTGCAAGGCAAGAATACTATTCATGAACCCATTCATGAACAGTATTCTTGCCAAATCAGCAATGTTCTTGCCCTTTCAGCTCCATCTCACTCAGTGCTGCTACTTCATTCTTTATTCTACTTCACCTATTCCACTTTCCACTTCACTCATTCTTCTTAATTCCACTTCCTGGTGAATACCCACCAGAAGGAAAAGTCGATAGCCACCCTACCTCTTTTCTTCCTCCTCTCTCTTCATTCAATTTTTGGAGCTCCATGTCTTTGGGGGGGCTTGCAAGGTGGCTCGGTGGTACTTCCTCACACAGGTGAAGGATAGCTCATTATTTATTCCAGTATCAGCAGCATTGTTATAGACACCTTCATTACATTCACTTTCTTGGTAAAGGTTAGTCCCAATTTCATAACTTTGCATTTAATTCTACTGTGTTGGATTGCATCAATTCTACTGTGGACAACATTGTTGGATTGCATCAATTTATTAAATTCTACTGTGTTTTAGACAGCATTGTTGGATTGCATCAATTTATTAATTTACAGTGTTCATTGGTTTTAAATTCTACTGTGTTTTAGAATCTGAATATATACTTCTTACCGTGGTGGACATTTGCATTAAATTCTACTGTGGTGGACTTAGATTGAGCCGTCTAACATTTTATTCTACTTGTTACAATTGAAGTATTTACAGTTTCGGTTTAGACTGTTTGCATTGGTTTTATTGGAGCATTTACTATGTGGGGTTTATATATTGTCTTGAGTTTGGATTGCATCAATTTAATTTTTTTGTTGCGATTGTTATTCTTATTTAAATTACAGTGTTTATTTGCATTTATGTAAATTAAACATAATCTTGTTTTTTTGGCTATACAAATTAGAGTGTTTATACTCTTGTTTTGCTATTACAAAACCACTTATAGTAAAAAGTCGTATAATTTTTCCCGGTTTCTTATTAACGCTCGGATTAAATTTGGCTTCCACTTTAAAATACATTGTTTTAGTCAGTTTAATTGATTACTCGACTGTCGCCGATGATTTATTACTCGAGTCTCGAACTGATTATCTTTCGTTTGAATTTGATTTGGTGCATCAATTATATCTTATTGATACTTCATTAGCTTTAGGTTTATGTGGTTTATATCTGGTTAGCTGCACAATAATTGATTACTTTATTGTCGATCATGATTGCTTAGTCGGCTCTCGACTTATCTCTTTTAGATTTTATTTGATTGGGTGCATAAGTTATATGTTATTTGATTATCTGCATTAGTTATATGTGATTTAGATTTGATTTGCTGCACAATAGTTGATTACTTGTTTATCGATCATGATTGCTTACTCGACTCTCGAATTATTACCTTTAGATTTAATTTGATTAGGTGCATCAGTAATATGATATTCGATCATTTGCATTTGTCATAAGTTAAGCTTTTGGTCCCATGAAATTATATTCAGGTGGTTTTCATCCGTTAGATTAGTTATTAAAAGAACACCATATGTTTTAAAAATGACAGGTTATGGCTAGCTACACAAAAAATACCACTGGTTCTAACAAGAAATTGCATAGCGATGTGACGAAACTCTTTGGCTTTTGTGAACCCCTTTATTGTACCTTGAATGGTAATTCGCATGTGGCTTGTGTTGTTATTTTTACGAGCAAAGGAGCGCTACCTTATTTTAGAGTTGGCCATGTTTCCATGAACTTGATTGCCTTCGGAAGAATCGGCGGCGGGATATTGTTTGCAAGCTCTTGTGAAAGACTTTGTCGTTTGTATTGAACATATGGACATCGGCATGGGTAGGCCCTGTGAACAGTGCGCTAGATTTTTAGTTTTATCGTCTACAAAGGGGAATATTGAAGGAAGGGCCTATGTTGACATAACACTTGGCACAATTTCGACTACCTCTAAGGATGAGTGTTTGACTACAACAGATCCCGCCTCTCGAATCCCTTGCTGTACCCTTCCGCCTCCTCCTAAGAAACGTCGGGTCAATTGGTTTCCTATACTAGCACCCCATACTCCTCAACTAATTCATCTTCCTTCTAATTTCCCTGATTTGTTTCCTAAGAAAAAGGGTGGCCACTGACTCACAACACCTGCGTATGCTGCTCTGAAAGTGTAACACCCCAAAATTTTGAGCAAGCTTTATTATTTAGTTTACCGAAAATATATATATATATATATATATATATATATATATATATATATATATATATATATATATATATATATATATATATATTATTAAATAAAAAATTTCATTTCATATTCCCTTTAATACTCTTTATTAATTAAGCATAATAAGGTCTAGAGTAGTTTAATTATAAAAAAACAAATCACCCTATCTCACTCCTCTTATGCCATTAGATGTTTGACGGGGTGAAGTGAATTAGCAAGAAACCGACGGTTTGGGTTTTTTATATTAAAAAAAAATTATTATTATTTTTTTTCATCTCTTTTTCTTACTTCTTATATGGCTATTTGTGTAATATAAGAAAATTATATAGTCTTCATCTTTTAATCTTATATCAAGCAAGGGCTAATTAAGGTCGGAGAATAATACTTTTTGGGTTAATATTTGCGTTGAAGAAATTATTTGCACAAAGTTATTGGAGGGTTATTATTTTCTAAGACTATTATTTATAATTCTATATATATTCTCTAATTGGAATTCTTTTTAAGGTAACTAGTTCACCCCCTCTTTTCTTAATTCACTTATAATGTTATTTTTAATTATATAGAAAATTTAGACATGTGAAAGAAATATATTTTGATAATATTTTTTTATGGGCTAAAATAATCTATATTTGATTAATCTAATATTTTAATTGTGGCCAATAAATTAAAGGAATTATATAATTGACTGTTGTTGTATATAATGCTTCAACTAGGTTGTTAGAAGGTTAGGGGTAAATCAATATATTCTTATTATTATATGTATAAAGTTTAGTTGATTAAATTTATTAATGAGTTAAATTATATACGTATTACATAAATTGTTGGGAGCTGTTGTTCATTAGTGGAATGCTTGCAGTTCTTTTTGTTTTATTTTGTTGGGGAAACATTTAGAATAATTTAGACTTATTTATTTTGACAAAAGTGAGTTGTGAAATTAAGAATTCCTTACCAAATCTTGGGCTAAATAATAATAATCACAATAAAAACATATATATAAAGTAAACGATTTGTAAGTGGACGTGGGTTAGTGTAGCTTTAGAAAAAAAAAATGTTAATACTTCACTTATGATTTCTGGTGAATAGCACTATTTCAGTTAATTTTTGTCTTTTAATATATAATAATTTTAAGTATTATAGTATTTTTATTTTGGGGCTTGATTAATTTTAATTGTATTGTTACTTTTTGAGATGTTAAGAGTGTTGTTGACATGGTTGTACTTTTGAATAGAATAACACTATTATTAGTACATCTTTGCCAAGAGTTAGTAATAGGGTTGACTTTTATTGACTAGGTCAAATTTAGAGTTAACTTTATATCCAAACTCAGACATTACTCATAACATTAGTTTTGGTATTTATATAAAAAGAAGAATTTATTAGTTGGAATTTTAGTTTTGAAAAAAAACAAAATTATTTGATAAAGTATAAATGTGTTAAGTATTTTTGATGTTGGTTTTGAGTGTAAGGCCTATTTTGGCATCTCATGAACGTTTGGTGATTTTACATATAAAGTTTTGAGTTTTATATATTTTGTGAGAGTAAGGAGCCATGAGAGTGTAAGGCCTTTTTTGGCATCTCTAAATGGTTCGAACATGCTAATACATATATATACCTGGGTTAATTGCTGTCGTCCCGGTATCTAGTGGTGTAAGGCAAAGGAGGCATCCACTGCTAGGGGAGAATTGGCCATTCTTAGACAGGTCTATATTATAGACTGAAGTTCGCCCGGCAAACCTTAGGAGGTGTTAGTGTAAGGCCATCTTGTGGGCATCTAACACCGGCGTTCGTTCCTTCTCCACTTGTTAATTATGTTTTGGAATTTGTGAAACCATATATATTTGTTCGATTTACTAAGTTATTTAAATTAATTTATGAAATCTATGTTGTTTGAAAGCTTTAATTATTTAAATTTGTTTTTCACGCGAAAATTGGTTTTAATTGGATTTTTTTTTATATTCATACAACTAATTGATGATAGTTTAAACTTCATTGTAATTGAAAATGATTTTTTTATGTGTTTTATGATCAGAAAGGACAACTAGTTACTCCCCACTGATTGTGGATATTTTTTTATTTTGAAACAGATGGTGAATGTTAGCGTGATTTCTACCGCACGGGCAGGAAGTGTAAGAGTGTGCGCTAGGACTTTTCCCCTCATCTTGTGTCGTACCATTAGACCTTAAGACTTTTATTTATTTTTCTTTTAAAGGAGCTTTTCTCTACATATAATGTAATAAGTTTTTGTACCTTCAAGTTTTCTTTACTTGGTATACAAAGTTTTTTTTTACTTAAGAGTACATGACAACCGTCTTAAAGGTTATTTCCGCGAACCTTTCTTGTTTTAGAAAGACGGGTTGTTACAGAAAGCATATGTCGTTCCGTACTTAGAGTATTGCTTTTAGTCTTTTTGTAGAAATGGTGGAATACTAATGCCATTTTTATGTTGTTAGATTATAAGAAATTAGTTTTTGTATTAGGCTTATGTTGATTACTGTAGAACACCATTGCTCTTTTGTAAACATCTTAAAATCAAACTAGCGTTGTACTTCAATGGCCATTTCTATAAGCTTAATAAAATGTACATATTCTATGTTTTGCATAACTTCTTATTCATCCTTCATCTAATTGCTCATGTTTTATTTTCGGTCTCTTATGCTTTTACCATTGTTGTTTACTTAGTTTTGCCAAAGATGTAGCTTTTCGATTTAGTTGCAGTTAGATAACTGCATATGCAGCTGCTTGCGTTTATTTCAAAAAAAAAAAAAACAGCAACAATACAAGGGTAGCATGCCTTTGTGCTGTTTTTTTTTGGGTGTATGTGTTGTTTGTTATGTGTCGTGCAAGCATGCCTTTATGCTGGTTGTTTTGCTATTGTAGAGGTGTGTTGGTTGCGCTTGGTTCTTGTGTGTCTATGGGATGCACTGCTTTTAGAGTTTAACTGGAATTGACTAAAATGAAAGGGAAGAAGATCAAACAAGTGCAGGAAGCCAATAATCCTTTTTTAATGGAAAGAAAATGAACAAAAATAGAAAATATAACACATCAATTTATATAAGATGCTATTGTTACAAAGATGTTTTGAGGGTCCAATGTACGTATTTGTATCCGTATCCTTGTTAGTGATAACAAAGAGTGTTTTTATGTTTTATAAAGTCGACCATCACAATTATGAAAATCTAAATCGTTTATTAGGCCATGTGAACAGTGCGCTAGATTTTTAGTTTTGTCGTCTACAAAGGGAAATATTGAAGGAAGGGCCTATGTTGACATAACACCTGGCACAATTTCGACTACCTCTAAGGATGAGTGTTTGACTCCGACAGATCCCACCTCTCGAATCCCTCTTGTACCCTTCCGCCTCCTCCTAAGAAACGTCGGGTCAATTGGTTTCCTATACTAGCACCCCGCACTTCTCAACTAATTCATCTGCCTTCTAATTTCCTTGATTTTTTTCCTAAGAAAAAGGGTGGCCACTGACTCACAATACCTGCATATGCTGCTCTGAAAGCATATGTCGTTCTGTACTTAGAGTATTGTTTTTATTCGTTTTGTAGTGATGGTGGAACACTAATGCCGTTGTTATGTTGTTAGATTATAAAAAAATTGTTTTTGTATTAGGCTTATGTTGCTTACTCTAGAATACCCTTGCTCTTTTGTAAACCTCTTAAAATCAAACTAGCGTTGTACTTCAATGGCCATTTCTATAAACTTAATAAAATGTATCTATTGTATGTTTTGCTTAACTTCTTACTCATCCTTCATCTAATTGCTCATGTTTTATTTTCAGTCTCTTATGCTTTTACCATTGTTGTTTACTTAGTTTTGCCATAGATGTAGCTTTTAGATTTAGTTGCAGTTAGATAACTGCATATGCAGCTTCCTGCGTTTATTTCAAAAAAAAAAAAACAGCAACAATACCAGGGTAGCATGCCTTTGTGCTATTTTTTGGGTGTATGTGTTGTTTGTTATGTGTCGTGCAAGCATGCCTTTGTGCTGGTTGTTTTTCTATATGTTGGCCCAAGTGAGTTTTGATGATGACTTAACATTTATAAACAAACAAAGTTTTAGAGATTGTGTTGTAGGTCGTATATCCGATTTGTCAAAATCGTAAATGGCACCTAAAAGGCTTGTTGGAAGAATGCTGCGTGTCAAAGTCAAGGTCAGGTCAAAAGAGTCAATCTTGAAGGTCAAATAAAAAGTCAAACAAATTGTCCCAGTTCCAAGATCGATAAACTGAAATAAGATCAGATGGAGACAGTGCAGAGTTCCTAGCAAAGCAGTCTGAGAATAGAATCAACTAAAATAGGAAAATGAGTTTTTCTTTTATTTAGTTGTTTTGTACGGATAAAACTAGAGGTTGCATGGGTATATTAATTGGCGGAAATTAATTTACTAATCTAAGAGTTCAAAATAAACTTTCCTAATTGATCTCCACAAAAATAGCAACTTACTAATTTTAGCTTAATTAACCGTGGGACTTGGAGTAACTCCCAAGTCTCCTACCCACCTTCCCACATCATAAGATAATGGGATTATGGTTTTGTTACATGGACCTATCTCATATAAAAGAGATATTGTAACCGGCCATAGGTGCGTGAGTGTCTTAATCAAGAAAATCAAGAGAGATCATTCAAGAAAAGGAAAATATTCATTTGCTTAAATTGCCAATTAATTCTCAATATTTTCCTTGTGCAATCTTTAGTCTTTATCCAATTTTAGAGAATTATTTTGTAAAGGGTTCTTGAGTGTTGTGAATTAGACGTGGGAAGTCTAAGAGGGGAACTGTGAGAAAAGATCGAGAGAAAGAGAAGAGAAAGAGAAGGAGAAAGAGAAGAGAAGTGGCCTAGAAGAGAAGAGAAGAAATTATTTTATGTAATTGTGTTATTATTGCCTAAAACATAATAAGAGAAGATTAAAATCCGGAGTGGTCGTGGTTTTCTTTCTATTAGGCCTAGAAAGTTTCCACGTAAAAGTTCTTGTCTCCTTTTTACTTTCTTGCATTTTGCTTAAGTATTTTGTTTGATTTTAATTTCCGCAAAAACAGGGCATAAATACTTATAAAAAGCAATACAACAATTCACCCCCCTCTTGTTGCATTTATAATCTCTAAGTATTTCTACAATTGGTATCAGAGCCCGGTTCCTCATTTGATCAGGAAACCCTGAGAGCCGTATCTTGGTATTTTAGAGATGTTGAAAATGAATGAACGTATGGAAGAAGGTTACTCTACTCAAAGATCGCCCATGTTCGATGGAAAATTCTACACATATTGGAAGAATAGGATGGAAATCTTCATCAAGGCCGAAAACTATCAAGTTTGGAGAGTCATCGAAGTTGGAGATTTCGAGGTAACAACTACCAACTCCAATAACGAGACTGTTCCCAAACCGATAACTGAATATGAGAAAGAAGATTTTCAGAAAATGGAGATGAATGCTCTTGCCATCAAATTACTTCACTGTGGGCTTGGACCAAATGAACACAATCGTATTATGGGTTACAAAACAGCTAAGCAGATTTGGGATCTGCTAGAAGTCACCCATGAAGGAACTAGTGAAGTGAAGCGTTCCAAGATTGAATTGCTAATGTCAAAATATGAAAGATTTGTTATGGAACCTAGAGAAAGTATTCAAGAAATGTTCACTAGGTTCACTAACATAACAAACGAACTTGTTTCACTTAGAAGGCTTATTCCCTTAGATGAACAGGTCAGGAAAATCCTCAGAACTCTACCTCAAGATGACCGCTGGAGAGCTAAATTCACAGCCATACAAGAATCCAAAGATTTCACAAAGTTCAATCTGGAAGAGTTGGCTGGTTCCCTCATGACTCATGAATTACATCTGGGAACAGCTGACATTTCCAGAAACAAAGGCTTGGCTCTGGCAGCGAATGAACAAGAAGAGTCAGAATGTGATGAGGAAGAAACAACAATGTTGGTTCGAAAATTCAAAAAGTTTTTCAGGAATAGCAGATACAATAATCAAAGAAACAATAAAGAAAGAGGAACTGCTAATTCCAAAACCAATTTCGAATGTCACAAGTGTGGAAGCACTGATCATTTCATCAAAGAGTGCCCTCAATGGAAGAACGAGAAAGGCAAAGGGAAGGCAAGGAAAACAGGAAGACAACCAATGAAAGGAAACTTCAACAAAACTGACTTTCGCAAAGCCATGATAGTTGCATGGGGAGAATCAGAAAGCGAAGCTGAAACCGAAGCTCCAGTTGAGGAAGAAACAGCTAATCTTTGTCTCATGGCAACACATGATGAAAAGTCCAAAGGAAATAAGGTGTTGTCTTCTAATTCATTTCCTAATCACCTATTTAAATTGGATAAACATGAATTGATTAAAATGATTTTGGAGACACAAAATAATCTGGAAAAACAAACTGCCACCTGTCTCCAAATAGAAAAAGACCTTAAGGCTAGTAATGACCTCGTATCCTACCTAAATTCTTTTAGGTCTGATGTGCAAACTCGATTCTTTGATTTACTTGATCAAAATGTGATGTTAAAGGAAACTATAGAAAAGGTAAAACAAGAAAATATCATGTTAAATATTGAATTAAGTCAATATAAACTGTTAGGCTTAGAAGAAAAAATAAAGACCAAATCTATTCAAGATATAAATGCCGACTTTAAAAAGATGAAATTAGACCTAGAATCCACTAAAAATGAGAATGAAAAGCTAAAGCTTGAATTAAATTCAAGAGGAAAAGGGAAAATCAAAGAGGTTCCCAAATGGATTCTTGAGGCCAAAACTAAAGGAACTGAAGGTCTAGGATACAATAAGTACAATAAAAAGAAGAAGGTCTACGTTGATCTCCCAAGTAGTAAGATATGTTCCTTTTGTGGCAAAACCGGGCACCTGAAATTTCAATGCTTAAAAAGGGAACAGCATAACAAAACGAACCAAATATATGTCGATAGGATTTGGATTAAGAAATATGACTCATGTATAATCGACATGGAACCCAAGGTTGGCTGGGTTCCACCCTCTAACAATTAGTTCGTTTTGCAGGTTCTAGTGAGGGGGAACAGCTCATGGTATCTCGACAGTGGCTGTTCCAAGCACATGACAAGTGATAGATCAAAATTTCTCTCACTTGAAGTCTATGATGGAGGAACTGTGACCTTTGGAGACAATATGAAAGGCGAAATCATTGCCAAAGGAAAAGTAGGAAGGTCAAGTTCCCATGCGATTGACAATGTATTTTTAGTCGAGAATTTAAAACATAATTTGTTAAGTATCTCTCAATTTTGCGACAAAGGTAACTCTGTAAACTTTTCTTCTGAAAAGTGCATTATTTCTAGGAATGACACAGGAGACACCATTCTGGAAGAAATCAAAAAAGGGAACACTTATGTTGTGGACCTCCACACTGTTCCCAAAACCAGTCTAACATGTCTTAGTGTATTAGAAGATGACCCTCTTCTTTGGCATAAACGTTTAGGTCATGCTAGTTTTTCACTGCTCAATACTTTACGATCTAAAGACCTAGTAAGAGGATTACCGTCCCTTAAATTTCAAAAGGATGAAGTGTGTGATCCTTGTGCCAAAGGAAAACATGTAACGTCGTCTTTCAAACCTAAAAATGTCGTGACCACCTCAAAGCCACTTGAATTGATTCATATGGATCTTTGTGGACCAATGAGAATCCAAAGTCGCAGTGGAAAGCGATATGTATTTGTTATAGTTGATGATTACAGTAGATTTACATGGAGATTATTTTTATCTAGCAAAGATGAGGCCTTTGATGAATTTGTTGCATTTGCCAATAAAATTCAAAAATCTAGTAACAATCAACTTGTCCACATAAGATCGGATCATGGTAAAGAATTTGAAAATTCAAGGTTTATGAATTATTGTAACGAGCATGGTTTAAGTCACAATTTTTCCGCACCAAGGACACCACAACAAAATGGTGTGGTGGAACGTAAAAATAGAACATTAGAGGAAATGGCTAGAACCATGTTAATAGCTAGTGGTCTCCCTAGAAACTTTTGGGTTGAAGCTGTTAATACTGCATGCTATATTGTAAATCGTGTGTTAATTAGACCGATCACTTCTAAAACACCTTATGAACTATTTAAAGGCATTAAACCTAATATTTCATATTTTCGTGTATTTGGATGTCGATGTTTTGTGCATGTAAATGGAAAAAAAAATATAGGTAAATTTGATGAGTGAAGTGATGAGGCAGTATTTCTTGGCTACTCATCCCACAGTAAAGCTTATAGAGTCTATAACAAGAGAACTAAGTGTGTTGAAGAATCTGTTCACATTATTTTTGATGAAACTAATTTTATGACAAGTGAACAAGAAACATGTGATTTTAAGATAGGTCTTGCTAACCTGGAAGATGATGAAAACATACATAAAGAGCAAGAACAAGAAGTAAATGGAGAGCGGCAGGTTCAAAATGTTGAACCCAATCAAGAACAGGAACAGCAGGAAAATCAGGACCAGCCAGATGTTCCTGATCCAGCTGTTCCCAAAGCAGTACAAAATGAAAGAAATGAAGCTGAGCAAAATGAAAATCAATTCAGTGAGCCAACTTCCATATCAGTCTCTACAAGAGACTTCGTGCCTAAACCGTGGAAAAATCAAAAGTCACATCTGCTTGACTTGATCTTAAGTGACATAAGCAAAGGAATACAAACAAGATCCCAGATGAGAAGCTTTTGTGCACACTTTGCATTTCTCTCAACATTGGAACCCAAGAATCACGAAGAAGCTTTACAAGATTCAGATTGGGTTGTTGCAATGCAAGATGAACTAAATGAATTTGAAAGAAATAAAGTGTGGCACTTGGAACCAAAACCCAAGAATAAAAAGATAATTGGGTTAAAATGGGTTTTTAAAAACAAGCTGGATGAGCATGGAACCATAGTAAGAAACAAAGCAAGATTGGTAGTTAAAGGGTACAATCAACAGGAAGGTATTGACTATACAGAAACATTTGCTCCCGTAGCAAGGTTAGAGGCTATTAGAATTCTAATTTCATTTGCTGCTTTTATGAATTTTAAGTTATATCAAATGGATGTGAAATGTGCTTTCTTAAATGGTTTTCTAGAAGAAGAAGTCTTTGAGGAACAACCACCTGGCTTCGAAAATCCATCCTCTCTAGATCATGTCTATAAGCTTGATAAAGCTCTTTATGGGCTCAAACAAGCTTCTAGACAATAGTATGAGAGATTATCTAAATTTTTGATTGAAAATAAATTTATAAGAGGTAAAATCGATAAGACCTTATTCTTTAAGAATAGAGGTTCAGATATTTTAGTTGTTCAGATATATGTTGATGATATTATTTTTGGAGCCACTAATGAACTATTATGTAAAGAATTTGCAGATCTAATGAGTGATGAATTTGAAATGAGCATGATGGGAGAATTAAATTTCTTCCTTGGTTTGCAAATTAAACAAACGGCAAACGGTATTTATATCCATCAACAAAAATATATAAAAGAACTTCTACAGAAGTATGGTCTAGATAACGCTAAAACAAACCACACACCTATGGCTACTAATGTTAGATTAGATGAAGATACTAATGGTACAAATGTCGACCAAACAATGTATAGAGGCATGATAGGATCTTTATTATATCTAACTGCTAGTAGACCAGGTATTTCGTTTAGTGTTGGCTTGTGTACTAGATTTCAATCAAATCCCAAGGAATCACATCATACGGCAGTAAAGAGAATTCTAAGATATTTAAAGGGAACAGATGACTTGTCCCTATTCTATCCAAAAAGTGATGTCTATGACTTGAAAGGTTATAGTGATGCAGATTATGCAGGTGATCTCGTGAATAGAAAGAGTACTTCAGGAATGGTACAATTTCTTGGCTCATATTTAGTATCTTGTTGTTCCAAGAAAAGAAACACAGTTGCTTTATCCACCGCTGAAGCTGAATATGTGGCAGCAGCAGCTTGCTGTTCCCAAATGCTTTGGATCAAACAACAACTAAGAGATTTTGGTATTAAATTTGAATGTGTTCCTATTTATTGTGATAATACTAGTGTCATATGCATATCGAAAGATCCCGTGCATCATTCTAGAGTTAAGCATATACACATACGACATCATTTTCTTAAAGATAATGTTGAGGATAAAAACATCATTGTTAAACATGTCAGTACAAATGAACAAGTTGCAGATATAATGACTAAACCACTTCCAAGGGAACAATATGAAAAGATGAGGTTGGAGCTAGGTGTGATCAAGCTTCACTAAGGTTTGATGCCAGGATTCCTCCTTAAAGCAATGAGAAAAATTAGAAGGATTAGATCAACCACAACAATCATGATTGAGAAATCAATTATTGCGAGATTTAGGTATGCAACTATCTTAAGTATGTGCCATGAATGTTTTCTTGATTGCATGCTTAGCTGATTAGACCAAGTAGCATTTGTTCGTCTTATGTGATTATGTCCTCATATTAAAAACGTAAAAAACGAGGGCATATGTTTTCTTTAATTCTATTTTCAAAATTTTCTTTATTTTTCTTTTTCCACACACTACAAAAAAGTATGTCAATTATGACATAATTTTGGTAACACTTTATGGAAGTGTCACAAGTTCAAAAATACAAGTGACAATTACAAATGTCTTGAATTAAAGATGACACTTATATGTGTCACCAATATAACTACATGGTATTTCTTAGCTTTTATACATTAAAAAACAAAAAAAATTATATACAAATAATGAAATAGCCCTAATTTTAGCGGCTTAATTAATTGTAATTAATTAAGTAAATTTGGAATTATTATATGTTAATTGTGTTATTTTACTGGGACTAAGTTTAATTTAATATTATATTTGGATATCAGTTTTATTATTTTTTGGAACAAAATAAATTGTACGACGTACATATGGGTAAATTATACACCTCATGTATTTGATAAGTGTGTGTAGGAAGTCATGTCATACTTACCCATTCTTAAGCCATATGACTCACCAAACACACCTTTCTTTCCTTCTTATTAAACTTGTGTAATGTAAGGACAATAAGCACCATCATTCCCATCACTTCTAAAACAAAATTCTGAGAATTCCATCTTCTCCAAGTGAGCAAGTAAACCAAAGTTTAGAATTTTATCTTCTCCAAGTGAACAAGCAACCAAAATTTCTGAAATTCCACCCCCTTCTATCATAAATTCAGAAATCACCAAGAGATTTGATGGTATCTCCTCACAGTAGAAGCTTCTAGAAGTTGAACTTTAGTCTATACAATTCATATGGAGTAAGAAGCTTTATTGAAGTTCACCTTGGATTTATTTTAGATGTTGTTGGAATAGAAGAACCCAAGTAGATGGTACCTTCATCATCATCCTCCTTCTCTTTTGTGTTGGAAAGTAAGTTGTAAACTTATTCACCCTTATTTCTTTTATGTTCATGTTGATGTAAGGGTTAGATAAACCTTTAATTGAAATTTATGTGTTTGATTGTTAAGGTAATTAGTAGAATCTCTTTGGTGTGGTGATAGAAGTAGCCATTAGAAGTCTTTATCAAGTTAGCTTGTTTTGGGAGATTAGATTTCTGATTTTGTTGTGGTGATTGAAGATTGCTCATAGAGGTAACCCACAAACTATTCTATTAACTTAAGTATAAATTGAATGTTTCTAAATGATTTTGAGTTTTAAGTAAAAGTATTGATGTACTTGGTGTTTTGTGTGCATCATTCAAGTCAATGCATAGTAAGTGTGTTTAATGATGGAATTCTATGAATAGATTAATGGGTGGTTAAGTGTGTCTTAATATGTGTGTATGTTTGTGTGTGTGTGTGTGTATGTGTGTGGTGGGGATTGGGTATTGAGTTCATGAGATAATGAAGCAATTACAAGAAACTTGAACCGAGTAAAGTATTGTCTTAAACGAGTATGAAGATTAGAAGTAGACAGTAGGGTCTGGAAGGTTGTGCTCGAACGAGCATATGGATTGCTCGAACGAGCACTTTACATTGTTGAGATCAGTAAGCTAAATTAGTAGACAGTAGCTTCTGGAAGATTGTGCTCGAACGAGCACCTTATGCTGCTGAAGTCAGTAGCTGGCAGCTTTCTACCCTGTTTTATAAACGCGATATCTTCTTCGTCCGGAATCGGATTTAGGCATATTTACAGTCGTTACGACCGTATGGAAGTCTAGTTTATCATCCAATTGGAATTACTGAAAAATATTGATTAGAATTTTATTTATAAGCCTTTGAGTGAGCATGTGTCTTCATACAAGTGGTTACAAGAGTATAATGATTTCACTAAGCTTGGATAATGCTTGGGTGAGTGTGTAAACTTTATTATTAACTTGGGATTGATCTTTAAACTTATAATAGGTTTGCTTACTTCATTTTAGTGACGAATTCTTGGATTTGGGTTTTATAGATTGGTCTTAATGAGTTTTGGTTTCTTATATGGTTAGTTGATGTTATTTGGATTATGATATAAGTTTGGTATTTGGGATTTGTTTAAATATTGGTGAAACTCCTTCATGGTTGAGGCTGAGTCGTTTAGCATTCTAACTAATTAGTTATTATTTTGTTTACGTAATGATACTATTAGTTTTGTAAAATGATTTTAATGAAATTTACCATGTTAACATTGTTTTTAAAGATAAAACAAAAGCATGTTTTACTTAAAGTTTTGTAAAAAGTATTAGTCATTATAAATGTTTTTCATTTTGGGAATTCGACAACGGATACTTTGTATCCGGTTTTGTGTGAAAACCCTAGAGCTTGATTCCAGGTACCTTTTAGGATCGGCCTCGAGCCCCCGATCCCGTTTAGTTCTTGCAAGAGCCGTTTAGGTGATGACGATCACCCGTTTACCAGAATGTTAGATCAAGCCTACTTCTGGCGGTCACTGAATATTTCCTGTTTTCGTATTATTTTTGTATTATGTTTTAAAATATTGTCTTAAGTATTGTTTTGATGGTTGACAAACATTGTGTCTTTTGTGAGGAATTTACTCTAAAGACACAGAATCTTTTAAATTTTTTCGGATAACGCTGCATGATGTATTGATGTCCAATATTTTAAACGATTCCGTCTGAAATGGTGATAACTAATTATACTCTAAAGAATTGATCAAAAGAAAAGCGTTTAAATTGGTGAAATAAACAATTCATTTCAATATTTTAACCTTCACTTCTTTGGTTTGAAATACTAATTGCTTCTGCCTTTACCTCTTTGAATAGGTTCTAGATCGTGGTGAGAAAATCGAGCTTCTTGTTGACAAGACACAGAATCTTCGTTCACAGGTTTGTGATATAGATAATCGATTCCGTCTCTATGATAGTAGTAATGTCGCAAATGATGTTTATTGATTTTCGAACATCTTTTTTTAATCCATTAACAGTTGATAATTAATAACGATAATCGATTCCGTCTTTGTGATAGTAGTGTTGTCGCAAATGAAGTATATATTGCAGTTGGTATAGGATAAGATAATCGATTCTGAAAAGTTAATTGATTTTCGAACATCTTTTTTTAATCCATTAACAGTTGATAACTATGACATGATTTTTAATTAATTTGTAGTTATAATTATTAGCTGTTAGTGTTCTGAAAAGTCATTACAAAAGGCATTAGGTACTCCTATTGTGTTAGTTATCGCAAGGTGGTTCATGTAAATGCTAGCAAACTTTAGAAGCCTTTACAAATTCCTAATTAGGTTTTTACTGTGTAAGGAGCTTAGCAACAGGCTTGTATGGCAATATTGGTGAACCGTCTTCCATCGCTTGGATTATCATTCTCTTTTTAATTGGGTTCAGATTTTGTAGATGGTATTTAGGACCTCTCTCGGCCTTATTTTCAGGCTTAATAAATTGAGTATAATTCTATTATGTTCTACTCCAACAAGTTTTATTCATTACTTTACTCATAGTTTCACTACTACTAAGTCAGTAAGCTAAGTTCAGTCCCATCAAGTCCAGTAGAACAGATCCTTGGTGCGCATCAAAAAAGTAGAGTTTCAATTTCAGTTAGTTTTGTTCATTGCTTTCACCAGCATTTTCATTTTCAGGCATTAGGGACTCCTACTTCCAGCAGCCCCACCAAAAGTCATTACTAAAAATTATTATAACAAATTTGCTTATCAATGCTTATTGACCTCAACTCCATTGATTTTAATTATTTTACAGGTTTAAAAGGGAATGTTTAGGTTAGAGAAAGCATGTAATCTGGCACATCAGAACTCTCGACCACAAATAGCTAGCAGTGTTGCTAATTTTGTTTCACAAGTTTCAAAGGGAATGTTTAGGTCAGAGCAAGCATGGAATCTCGCACAACAGGACTCTCGATCACAGAGAACTACTACTATTGCTAATCTTATTCAGGGTGTTCCTACTTCCTTGAATGTGAAACAAACATGGGGTATACCATCAAAATCACAACTTCCAGCTTCTTTTCCTAGTCGCTTAAGCACATTGCCGAACGTTTCACCATTTTTACCTTCATTTTCACAACCACCACCAAGTATTGCTCCAAATCAATCTTATAGTCACAATGGTCATTCATCTTCTTTATTTGAGTCACAGTTTCAACCTGGAGTATCCTTAGGAGATTCATCCAAGTATGCTAATAATAAATCATTAACAAATGTATGTTCATCGCAACAAATTAACGATGACTGTAGTGCTGATGAGGATGATGAGGTTGCATCGAGTTTGAAGAATTCAATTGAGATAGTTGGTAATATTTTTTTTCTAATACTGTATTTATGTGCGAGCTATGTAGTTGTTTAATACACTAAATTGCATGATAGCTTCTTAATTATAATGTGTAGTTTTTAATTATGCTAATGGAAATCATATTGTGCTTTAGATGCCAATGGAGATTGCAAACTCAAGCATAACATGAAAGTCAAAGATGTCTATAAATTGCAAGAGGGTGAAAAGGTTGTAGTCCATGTCAATGAATGTGGACAACCTATTGAAGATGCTAGAAGAGTCTTAACTAGGTGGATGACAAAATTAGTGAAGCAACCAAATTTATGTCCTCCAGATGTTAAAGATTTCCATGAGCTTAAAGAAATTTGCGGTTGTCATCTACTAAGATTAGTTCGGGTACATAGCTATTTATGTTTTCAAAAGTATTTTTGGTTTCTAACTCTATTTCACACTTAATATGTTTTTCATTCTATTCTTATACTAACTGGTGAACTTGTGATATATATGCAGGAGAAATTTTCTTTTCCTAATCATGATAATGTAGACCGTGTTTTGTTATCTATGTTTGATGCCAAATTCAGAAACAATAAGTATAAGATAACAAAGAAACTTTACAAGGATGCCGAAGCTATTTTGAAAAAAAAAAATTTGAGCAAGATTTGTATAATTCTGGCTATACCAAAGAAGTTGTTGATCAAGCTTTAAAGGAGCATCAATTTGGGGTTGATCAGTTGGAGAAAGAGTTTGACAATCTACCTCCTATACGTGATTTTGCTAATCATCAATGGATTAAATTTTTAAATCATATCAAGTCATCAGATTTTAAGGTATTAACTTAACTAAGATATGTAATATTTGTATAATTGTCTTCTTTGTTCTAATAAATATTTACTTATGATAGAGATTATCATATAATGGAAAGGCTGCTCATAATAAGAATATTCATGCTCATACTACTGGCGCTACTAGTTTTGCCCAAAAAAAAGTCGAATATGTAAGTAATGATTTAAGACTTTTCTAATATAAGTTTGTTAGTTACTTTATTTTATTAACTTATTCTTCTTGATTAATGAAATAGTAAAGGATTGCTTTTAATTCATTTCTTGATAATTGATAGGTCAAAACTAAGAAGAGGAAGCCGGGATACATTGAATTTTTTGAAGTTACGCATATGAAAAAGAACAAAACTTATGCCAAGGACAAGACTTCTCTTTTAATGGTAAATGATGCCAAATTATTCAAGTTCTTTTGCTTTTTAAAAATGATTATGTAATACAACTTTTTTTTCAATGCAAGAGTTTGTTGGAAAAAAGATGGATGAGTATAGGACTAGTGGAAAATTTACTGATGAATATACTATTCAAAGAGAAGCTTGGAATTTTTGTATGGGTGAGGACGCACCAGGGAGAGCGCGTAGTTTTGGGGTTGGTGTTACAAAATCACAAGTTCGAGGATTTCGTGCGGAGCTAATGAATATTAGAAATGAAGTACTGAGTTTTAATCATCCTAATTCCATTGATAACCAACTTCGCGGAGAAATTACAAGGCTAGATGCGACCATTAAGGCAATGCAAACCGAACTTCAAATATATCGCACTGCATATATGAGTGGAGTAGACCCTATGTCTCAACTTTACTGTCAAAGTCATGGAGATAAAAAGGTATTTGCATCAACTATCTCATTTTTTTGGATATACGTCACTGCATTGTTTAACCAAATAGTAGT
Organism: Amaranthus cruentus; assembly: GCA_019425755.1. Classification (NCBI taxonomy): domain Eukaryota; kingdom Viridiplantae; phylum Streptophyta; class Magnoliopsida; order Caryophyllales; family Amaranthaceae; genus Amaranthus; species Amaranthus cruentus. The sequence goes on from CM033464.1 coordinate 7,231,320, forward strand.
TTTGTAAACCTTCACTTATATGTTTGTTGGTAAAGTTGTCCCAACTCCAAAACCTATTTATCTCTTTATTTGTTTCTTGTACCTAAGTAAGCAATTCATTTTTTGATGGTATTACATTTTTCTTGACTTTATGTTATACTCTAAAGACATCTTTACAGTTTTAGCAATGTGAAGACCAACAACATTTATAGTGAATTTGTTACTTATAAATTCTAGTTCTGATTCTTAAATTATAGCATTCGAATTTTTGTGTGCTCCTTTCCCATTTATTTTCGATTCTGGCTATACCAAAGAAGTGAAGGTTCATCTGATGCTTGTAATGACAGCAATCTATAGGTGTGCCTTTCCTAACTGCACTCAAAAGTTCAAATGTTCATAAATGCCCTGTTGGCCGTATAACTTTGCAAAAGAAAATCCTAATAGTGATAATATGCTGCAAATTCGCTAGGAGTATAATATGGACAAGCTTGACTACTCGTTTCTTATTAATTCCATTAATTTTATTTTCTTTTTGTTTTGCAGACTTCAAACATGGACCAAGGCAATTACAATGGATCACGTGGTTGAAGAAATTAGACATTTTTGGATTGTTAGGAGTATAATATTGACTTTAACATGATAAGTTTTACTTTTGATGTATATTGACTTGGTGGTTGTAAATAAAAAATTACTTTGTCATTTTGAATTCTAAATTGCATTCTAGAAGTACATTTATATTTGATATTTAATTTGTTATATAAAAGTATTTTTCTATTTTATATTGTGCATATACTATTCTAATATTTAATTTCAATCTATATTTTTATAGTAGGATGATAGTATATTTACTTCTTAATGGATAATGACAACTCTAATCGTGGCACTTTTAAATGTTATTAATAGTTATGTGACAATTGCAATTGTCACCATTGTTGTGACAACTAAAGGTGTCATATTTTCATTTGTGACAAGCTAATTTGTGACACTTCTTGTAAGTGTCACTAAATATTTTAGTGACATGTGTAAGTGTCATGATATTGATATAAAAATTGTCACAATTAGCACTATTTTTTGTAGTGACAAATTCCAGAATTTTATTTCTTTTTATTTTCTTCGGTTGGTCAACTTAAAAATTGGTAGAAGACGGATCATTGTAGTGTCTCGAAATATCGTTATTAACCGTTCTATTCAATGAATTTACCCGCGAACTTTTCGTTACACACCACGTTCACACGCAAGAAACTGAATCAAGAAGTAGTACAAACCCTTCATATAACCGTCCCTTCACTCATTTAAAACCCACTCTCTCACGTCCCATCCATCACTCACACAACCCATCACTCCCTAAAAGCAAGTACTACTCCTTATTACCAAAACCGTCAACCCATTTCATCCTCTCTCCCTCTCTCCTTCAATCCTTCATCTTCATCCTTCTTTAAGCCATGAAAACTCCCAATTCTTCATCATCTAGCAAAAACACCAAAGGAAAAACCCCAAAATTTGTTCAACCAGAACCTCTGCAAATCATCCATCCCTCACCATCAAGCGACATTCCACAGCCATCGTCACAAAAACTCAAATCCACAAAAACCATGCATGCCGGTTCGAAAAGAACCTTCTCTAACCCTAAAGGGAATTCGTCATCCAGACCGGCAAAAAGGATCAAACAGGTGGACCCAAACAGTGCCGAAGAGTTAGTGAAGGAGATGTCCGTGGGCTTTGGGCTGGACAAATATTAGTATGATTCGAATCCTTTCCCACAATTACATGCAATTCTGAGTAATCAAGGGTGGGAGGTCTTAATGTGTAACTATTCTTGCAATTCCATTTACCCTCACCTAATGATAGAATTTATTCAAAACTTTTCTATTGATAATGGGGTGTGCTCAAGCACAGTAAAGGATATTAAAATTGAGTTCAACAGTCTGATGTTAGGGGAATGGTTTGGGGTTCCCGCTATTGGTTTTGACACATATTATGTGGGTTCAAAAATTGTCTTTTCTGGAATCAATGAGAAAACTGTTCTAAAATTTTTAGGTATAAATGATAAAAAACGTTTTAGCCATAATTCTTTATCTCCACTCCACAAACTTTTATATAATATTGCCAGGAGATTTATTTTGCCACGCAACTCTAAGCGTAGTGAGGTAATCCTTCGAGATGCAACCCTGATTTACTGTTTGGCTAATCACATAAAAATCAATTTTCCTTCTTTAATGATATCCCATTTAGCTGATTGCATTGAAAAGAAAAGCACGGTAGGTTATGGTGGTCTGTTAACTCATATATTTAAGAAGTTTGGAGTACCCCTAGACGGCCTAGAATTCCCGATGAGTGCAAATAATAAAATTGGTGCAAAATGCCTCAACAACTTGCACCTTAAATTAAATGAAAAGGGGATTTTAGAAGACGCCATAGAGGAGGTCGAGGAAGTTAGTTCTGATGATGACAAGGAGGGGGCAGACAAGGAAGAGGAAGAAAAAGTGAAAGAGGGCGAAGAAAAGGAGATGGAAGGAGAAGAGGTGCAGGAAGCTGTTCCCTCTGCCAGTACTGATAAGGCAGAGGTGAATGAGGAAGAGGGGAGAGCTTGTACTGAGGGGGAAGCTTCTAAGGAAGAAGTAGGTGATGAACTTGAGGAAGAGGCTTCCAGTGATAGTTCAGATGAAGAGGAAGTGGCGAAACCTGTTAATGAGGAGCCTGTGCTGACTCCTAGAAAGAGTCGCAGGCTAGCCTCAAAATGTCATGCTGGTTTGGATGACAACACTGCCTCTCATCCCTCAAATGAGCCTATCAATGTCCCTTCCTCACCAAGAACAGTCTCACCACCACCATCACCCATACCCACTACTCCACCACAATTCACCTCACTCGTATCACCTCCACACACCACCGCCGGTTTTGATACTAATCCCTCTGTTCCTCCTGCTAATCTTGATCTTCTTCTTTCCAAATTTGTTGATCTCCAGTCTCAACTCTACGCTTTCCAAGATGAAGTTCGAGTCTCACTTGCTTCCATTACTGACCAGCTGTCCCAGATGGAGACCCGTCTTGGAGCTAAACTGGATACAGTAGAAGTGTAGACTGAATTTATTGATGAGGAGACTGCCCAATGATTTCTTCTTCTGCTTCCTTGATCAGTTTATGTAATGTTTGTTTGTTGGCCTCACCGTCTGTTTCTCTTAACAATTAAACAATTTCTCGTTTTTTTGAGTATCAGTTGGGGTACGCTAATTTGTAATTTTATTTTGTTGAACAATTATGCTACTACTTACTTTTCATCTGCTTATTTTCTATGGTCTATGATGTTTTAGTATTACATATCTTGAATATGTATTGGTCTTTGCTGGATTAGTGTGCTGCTTACTTTCTCAATTTGTCTAATGCTTGCCTTAGTGCTGTGGTTTGATAGATCCCCTACTTTTTTATTGATGTCAAAAGGGGGAAGAAAGGCAACAAACTTAATTGAACTTGTGAATGTTTATGCTCTCACTTAGTCTTTGTTAAATGCTAAAGCTAAATTATCTATGTTTAAAATGTTAAATCTGCTACACTTCAGTTTTAATAAGTATTAGTTCAAAGTATACTTGAATGTATGAACTTGCTTAGATTTTCAATTTTTTTATACTGTCTCTAATGTCTTACCTATAATCATCTATGTTTAGAATATCAAATTCTTAAAACTACACATAAGTAGAGATTTGATACTTGATTCATTGTGGTTATTACTACTATTTTTTTTAGGAATATAATTACTTTTAAAAACTTAAGTCATGTTTAGTCACAAGTCATGGTTATGTTTTAAAGTATAATCTTAGCGTAAACTGTTTTGATGAATGCTTGGTAAATTATTTTGTAATGAATTAATTTGCTAAATGTACTTAGACTTGCTTTAATCTCTAGCATGTTCTAGTTTATTTATTTTACTCTATTTTTAATTAAGTTCGTTTATAAAGTTTGCCATCATCAAAAAGGGGGAATTTGTTGGCCCAAGTGAGTTTTGATGATGACTTAACATTTATAAACAAACAAAGTTTGAGAGATTGTGTTGTAGGTCGTATATCCGATTTGTCAAAATCGTAGATGGCACCTAAGAGGCTTGTTGGAAGAATGCTGCGTGTCAAAGTCAAGGTCAGGTCAAAAGAGTCAATCTTGAAGGTCAAATAAAAAGTCAAACAAATTGTCCCAGTTCCAAGATTGATAAAATGAAATAAGATCAGATGGAGACAGTGCAGAGTTCCTAGCGAAGCAGTCTGAGAATAGAATCAACTAAAATAGGAAAATGAGTTTTTCTTTTATTTAGTTGTTTTGTACGGATAAAACTAGAGGTTGCATGGGTATATTAATTGGCAGAAATTAATTTACTAATTTAAGAGTTAAAAATAAATTTCCTAATTGATCTCCACAAAAATAGCAACTTACTAATTTTAGCTTAATTAACCGTGGGACTTGGAGTAACTCCCAAGTCTCCTACCCACCTTCCCACATCGTAAGATAATGGGATTATGGTTTTGTTACATGGTCCTATCTCATATAAAAGAGATATTGTAACCGGCCATAGGTGCGTGAGTGCCCTAATCAAGAAAATCAATAGAGATCATTCAAGAAAAGGAAAATATTCATTTGCTTAAATTGCCAATTAATTCTCAAATATTTTCCTTGTGCAATCTTTAGTCTTTATCCAATTTTAGAGAATTATTTTGTAAAGGGTTCTTGAGTGTTGTAAATTAGACTTGGGAAGTCTAAGGGGGGAACCGTGAGAAAAGAACGAGAGAAAGAGAAGAGAAAGAGAAGGAGAAAGAGAAAATAAGTGGCCTAGAAGAGAAGAGAAGAAATTGTTTTATGTAATTGTGTTATAATTGCCTAAAACATAATAAGAGAAGATTAAAATCCGGAGTGGTCGTGGTTTTCTTTCTATTAGGCCTAGAAAGTTTCCACGTAAAAGTTCTTGTCTCCTTTTTACTTTCTTGCATTTTACTTAAGTATTTTGTTTGATTTTAATTTCCGCAAAAACAGGGCATAAATACTTATAAAAGCAATACAACAATTCACCCCCCCTCTTGTTGCATTCATAATCTCTAAGTGTTTCTACACTATTGTAGGGGTGTGTTGGTTGCGCTTGGTTGTGTGTCTATGGGATGCACTGCTTTTAGAGTTTAACTGGAATCCACTAAAATGAAAGGGAAGAAGATCAAACAAGTGCGGGAAGCCAATAATCCCTCTTTAATGGAAAGAAAATAAACAAAAATAGAAAATATAACAAATAAATTTATATAAGATGCTATTGATAACAAAGATTTTTTGAGGGTCCAATGTACGTATTTGTATCCGTATCCTTGTTAGTGATAACAACGAGCGTTTTTATGTTTTATAAAGTCGACCATCACAATTATGAAAATCTCTATCGTTCATATCCTTAATTTCATGTAACTTCGAGTTATCGCATATTGATTAACAAGTGTAGTAAATACATGTTTTTAATCTTATAGGCCTATTTACATTAGATGAGTCTCAGAGAGAAGAAATTTTGAACTATAGTTCCTTAGCATAATGTTTGCACAATTAGTAATGACTTGTTGAAATGGAATAGCCATTAGCATTAGACACAAATGCATTGGACTTATAGACGACCTTACGCTTTGCTAGAATGAAAATTTATTTTAGCTCATGTATGAATTCATATGAGACTGCTACATTTTAATTTTTTATGTCAGTGCGATGGTTTGTGAAGGAGTGTGGGAGTTTTTGTTGTTGTTGTCACGTGCTGCTGTAGAGGTTGTTGTCTCTTTTTTGTTGCTGTTGTCGTTTTGTTGCTGGTGTCTCGGGGTTTTGTCGTTGTTTCCTTCTCGTGAAGGTGTTGTTGCCACTATCGGTGTTTAGTTACGGTTGTCACAGTTTTGTTGCTATTTTCTTGGATTGATGTCGTTGTGTTGTTATTGTTCTCTTATGTTGTTTTTTTGTTACTTTAGTTGTCGCATTTGGTTGTTGTCTGTGATATCGTCGTTGCTACTGCTGTTTTGTTGCAATTTATGCGCTGCTGCTGCTGTGTAGTTTCTGTTGTACATTGTTAAGCTGCTTTTGGGCCAATCTGAAACAAGAAAAAACAAGATAGCTTCTTCTTTTGTGTTTGTTCAAATTATGCTGAAGTATTGCACACTCACTTGTGCACCGATATCCACACGTACTGCTGTAGTTCAAGTTGATGAAACGCTCTGTGTAAATCTCGATAACAAATCTTGTGCACCTAAGTGTAAATCTTGATAACAAATCTTGAAAATTTTTAAAATTTGGTCAGATTAAGAAGACTGCAATATATAAATAAACGCGACTGTTTAGTTAAAAAAATAGCAACACTACAAGCGTAACATCATTTTAAATTTAATTATAATTGATCCTCTTTTTAAGGCTTAGAATAGTGCGTACTCGTATGAATCTTACTTATTCATGACACATGAATTCATTTTATAGTGGTTATACTCTCATAGAGTATAGACTTATACTCACTACGCCTCTTATAATTTGTTGGTCCTGCATCTGTCTGCTTGTTTGATTTGTTCTTTGTGGCGTAGCTTGGCATTTGTAGCTGTGGTTTATATGCCTTTGAAAGGCTTAGCTGAGTTGGGTGTCATAGAGTTGGTTTTTTCTCAATTTCCTTAGTGTTTAGGTATTTTTCATGTACGTGGTGTCTGATTCTCTTTTAATACTCCATATCAGCTGGTTTGCATAACTACTTAAAAACATGCTCTGGCGCATTTTCATTTGATGCTTTACATTTAATTGCTAATATAATGAGGTTTGCATAACTACGTTCGATTAAGTGTTTCTGATTCTCTTTTCTTGCGCTACAGTTTCTTAATCGTCCCATTGCACACGCTTGCTTCTTCCAACTACCTTTTTCCAACGACATTTACTATTGCTGACGGTTATTTTGCACTTGCGCGCAGACACAACATGTCGTACTGTGCTGACCAGCAGGTTGCACGCTTGTTTCTCTGAAACATTGGTTTTGTATCCAATCCTCAGCGTTCTCCTTAGGTTCTTTATCCTCATGGAGTTTAGAATCACGTTTCATTGCTCTTTTCACATTCAATACCAAACAAACTTTCTTCTAATTCATCACTAATTACAGCTTGCAACCGGAAATGCAACCAACTTGTCGGCCTGCGTTGGGCAGTATCGTGCACAACTTTTTGGATAGGCATGTTAGCTCCGATCCAGTACTCAGCAGCTTACTAAGGTCTTTTATTTAGTCAAGCATCATTTCATTAGGTTTCAGTGCTTTTACAAATTCTCATATCAGAGAAACAATTTAGCATTTACACATGTGTGTGTACTATCATCAATAAAGAATTAACCAGAAGAGCACATTACACGTGTAAATTGCATCTAAAAAACCAAACTAAGACTGCTGCAATAATGAGCTTCAAAGTACATCTCTAATATGCTCAAATTATAGTTTTACATTCAATGCTACTGATAAAAAAACAAAAATTAATAAGCACTAACTATATATGAAGCACCTCATCATCATCCCAACATAAATTGAGCAGCACAATGCAAGCAGAACCACATTTCGACACCAATTGGCGCATCAATTGATCAAGAAGGGCTAACATCAAGGGCTAACGAAAAGGTGTTTGTGCGTTGTTTGGTTTTTTCCTTACTTGGGCTTATTACAAATTAATAATACTATTTTGCCACTAATAGGGAGGTTGCTAAACAATCATCCCAATTCAGTTGTAGGAGATTTCAAGGAACAACTATTCATAGGTATTCTATTCCATATTATTTTGTTTTCTTGTATTATATACACCATCCAATCATTTTCATGTGCATGCTTTACCTACAGTTTTTTTTCCTATATTATTATTCAACCTACGCAAAAGTTATACCTCATTAAGCACCCTTGCAGATAAGGGTTTTCCTTCTTCTCCCATTAAGCTTGCTGATCCGACATGTTGTGCGTCGTGTGATGCTAAGTTGTTTGCTTATGAATCAAAACTTTTCTGTTGTGGTGATGGAATAATAAAGATTGCGATGAATGAATATCCTTCGTAACTATTTCTCTTTTCTCACGTGAAGATGAAATCGGAATTCACTTTAGGAAGTATTGTTGCCTATACAATAATATGTTCACGTTTAGTTCGCTTGGAGGCTCAATTGATGCGCGTACCCACAAAGGCATTTATGTGTTCAAGCTGCATGGACAACTATATCACTATGTGTCTGATCTATTGCCTCACGATTCCGGGAAGCCAAAGTTCCTGCAGCTTTATTTTTATGATGGCACATTTGAAAAAGAGCACCGTTCTGGCGTCTTCGCAGAGCTTAATCCTACTGTTGTTAGCTTGCTTATGGACATAATGGATCGTAAACCATATGCGCATTTCTTTTGATCTTTGCGGCACATAGATGTACGAGAGCATACACGGGTTTTGTTGAATAAGAACCCATGTTTAGACCAAAGATTACATAATGTACCATCATCCGATGAAGTTGCTGCAATTTTGCTCGATGATTTACCATCAAATGAAACTAGGAGTCCATATATAGTGGTTTGGGGTAAATCGTCTACATCCCATCGCATTTATCATTACTACAGTTGGTACGATCGTTTACAGTATCCGTTGTTATTTCCTAATGGGGATTGTGTGTGACACCAAGGCTTACGAAAAGATTCTTATGATCATAGAACCTCGAGACAACGTAAGCGCAACCCGATTACTCCGACTTTAGCACAAACTGCTGAAGAATTACTTTTTGATGAAGCAATTGGTTAGTGCATACATGATTACTCATTATTTTAGAACTGCATTCTTATCATACGCTTATATTTTCATATTTTAAAAAACAGTCGTCGCAGATGTTTCAAAGATCGGCAACAAAGGTCGCCTTTTCCAACAATTTGTGGTGGATATGTATGTAAATATCGAGAACACAAGGTTAGATTTTGTTCGCCACAACCAAACACAACTCCTTGCTGAACTATACGACGGGATAATGGACATCATGAACAACGGTGACTGTTGTGCATCAAATATCGGGCATCGTATCATTCTACCGCCTTCATTTATAGGTGGTCCTAGAGATATGAAGAAGCGATATTTGAATGCGATGGCTCTAGTGCAGAGATATGGGAAACCTGATATTGTTCTTACAATGACTTGCAACACAAATTGGGCTGAGATCAAACAAGAACTTGCAGAAGGTGAACATGCCCAAGATAGGCCGGATTTGGCTTCCAGGGTCTTCTGTGCAAAATTAGTGGCTTTAAAAAAGATAATACGACAAAAAAAATTTTTTGGAGAGGTTGCTGCAATAATACATGTAATTGAGTTCCAAAAGCGTGGTCTACCGCATGCACACTTTTTAATTATTTTGCAACCTCAATCGAAGATCACACAGCCTTAACAATTCGATAAGTTTGTATGTGCAGAGATACCAACACCGTCTTACCAATATTTGAGAGGCCTTGTGCTACGGCATATGATGCATGGTCCATGTGGCTTTTTAAATCCTGAGTGCCCATGTATTGTAAAGCGTGATGGTAAACATGTGTGTAGGTATAAGTATCTAAGGGAATTCACCACAACGCATTCCGATGATGGCTATCCGACATATATGCGGCGAGATACCGGTGAATTTGTTCGCATACGTGGTGTGGACTTAGATAATCGGTGGGTTATTCCATATAACCCATATCTTCTAGAGAGTTTTGATTGCCATATCAATGTGGAAATTAATATGCTCAACCATTAAGGCCGTGAAATACTTTTACAAGTATGTGTACAAAGGGCATGATAAAATATCAATTAGAATCGGTTCTAGAGCTGAACCGCACGTTATTGATGCGGTCGAAAGGTTCCAATCCGGTAGATGGGTTTCTACCCCTGAAGCTGCTTGGAGAATTTTTTCATTCGATTTGTATGATATGCAACCTGCAGTTCTACCTCTCCAAGTTCATTTGCCAAATAAGCAGAGTGTTTGTTTTAACGCTTCAGAGAATCTTGTGCAAGTTATGAGCTGCGAATCAAGAGCTAAAATTGTTCTAACTGAGTTCTTTGAATACAATGCATCACATCCTTCTGAGCCAAAATACTAATTTCCTACATTTGCAGAGCACCATGTTTGGCATGCACAGAGCAAATCTTAGAGCAAAAGAAAATGGAGCAAGGTCATTGGTAGACTTGCATTTGTTGCACCTTCAGAGGGCGAACGTTACTATTTACGCTTATTGTTAGCACGAGTTGTTGGTCCTCGCTCTTTTGATGACTTGCTTACAGTAAACAATCAACGATGCTCTACTTTTCATGAGGCCGCATTGAAGCGAGGATTTGTAGAGCCAGATAACTTAATCAAACACTGTTTAGATGAAGCAGTGGAAGTCCAAACGTGCTACTGTCCTAATTTTCCTTGAACCGATTGCCCCTTCTCAGCTATGGGATCGCTATGCACTCAAGCATCCTAATCAACCTCGCAAGGTTTTAGCGGTTACTACTCGGTCTTTTGAGCTCTTCTTGGAGAACATGGGTAAGACGCTTGCAGATTATGGTTTACAACATCTTTATCGAGATACAGATTTGGCATTTCAACGAACACGGGATATAGCTGATGCTTTAGATGCTCCAATTCCACCGTCGTGCATAGAAGCGCGCGCATTGTTGACTGGTGAACAACGTCAAGCATACATACACATTATTTCCCATGTTAAACAAGAAAAGCCTGGGTTGTTTTTCATTGATGGTCCAGGTGGAACTAGGAAAATGATTTTGTATAATGCCTTGTACGCAAAGGTCCGGTTACTTGGAAAGATCGTGCTTCCAACTGCAACATCAGGCATCGTAGCTTCTAACATGCCTACTGGTCACACCACCCATTCGAGATTTAAGATACCAAATGATTGCGGGCAGTACATGTCGTGCAACGTCGAGAAACAATCAAGCCTTGCAGCCCTAATCAAAGAAGTTGCCCTGATTATTTGGGATGAAGCTTCCATGGCTCGTCGAGAAAACATCGAGTCGCTTGATTTTCTTTTGACATATTTGTGCTTGCCCGATGTTCCTTTTGGTGGTAAGATCGTTGTATTAGGGGGCAAACTTTCGTCAAACTGTACCTGTTGTTCCAAAAAAAACACAACAAGAAATCATTGAAAATAGTTTGGTTTGCTCACCGTTGTGGCCTCTTTTCACCCGTCTACGACTAACTGAGAATATTAGGGCGCGCGAGGATCCAGCATTCTCTGATTACTTACTTGCTCTAGGTAATGGTGAACTCCAAACCGAGGAAAGTGAGCTTATTACCATCCCATCAAGCTTCAGGTTGCAGTGTGGAGAATCCTCTGCTAGCATAGACGATTTGGTACAACAAGTTTATCCTCAAATAGCCACTTCAAGTGCAACACCGGAGCTAGAGCTATAATTACACCTAGGAATGAAGATGTGGATATAATAAATTCACGGCTCATAGAAAGTTTTTATGGAGACATTTATTGTTATAAAAGCTTTGATACTGTTATTGATGATTATAACAATATCTATCCAATAGAGTTCTTGAACACACTTTGTCCTAGAGGAATGAGCCCACATGAATTGCTTATAAAGCTAAATTGCCCAGTGATGTGCTCGTTTTAGAGCACGTTTACCACCCCATTTTTGGTGTCAAGTCTCGCCATTTTGCATCAATTTGATATATTTTACGCATGATTTCTCTTTAATCTTGTGCTTGAGTGTTTTGAGATGAATTAGGTGATTTTTGGAGACTTCGAGGGCGTTTGGCATGCATTCGAGACTAAGGCGTCATCCCCGAAGCTTCACTGCAATCGATTGGGAATGCCCCGTGGCCCCGGCATAGCTCGTGAGATCGAAGAAAGATTCAAAGTCCAAGAAGAAGGAAACTGCAACACATTCGGCCGAATGGAAGCTCCCATTCGGGTGAATGGGAGTCCAGCGCTCTTCACCAATTTTGTGGAACTTACTGGAAATGCCGAATGCAACGTATTCGGGCGAAAGTGCTATATTCGGGCGAATGGCCCTAGCATTCGGGTGAATGGAACCCAAAGAGCAAACTTCTCCAAACTCACTGGAAATGTCGAATGTAGCACATTCGCTAAGATTGAGCGACATAGCCAAATAGCCTAGCTTGAACGTAATCTGACATTAGGATAAGCCAAGTTTTTGCCTTTTCCTTTTTCTTTTGTAGCCACATTGTATGACCTCCACATGAGCCAAATTGTTCCGTCTTCTTACCTAGAGGATAGCTTAGTGATGGTGGAGTTGTTGTGTGTTACAGTGATCCGTGGGCTTTTGGTTATGATATTATGGTTGTTGGTTTCATACGACTCTATTCATCCTTATCCGGCTCATATTGTTTTTCTCCTATTTCCTCCCGTGCTTATTATAGAGATTATCCATACATGTTTTATATTTGAGGAGACCTCTCTCTTGTTCTTCATCGAGTTTTATACACATACATTTATATGATGAGGAGGTCGATATGTTATTTGGCAGATAAGCTTGGAGACACTTGTGCTTATGAGGTTTTATTGAGTTTTCAGATTTTTGATAGTGTTTGATGATAGAGATCGTTGTGCTTACATGAGGTTGTTGGGTTATTATGATTGTTGGATATAGTTCTCATTGGTTTATCATGTTATGTTTGTGGTCGTTTTGTTTAGGGTCACTTGTTATCCTCTACCTAGCTCCAAATTCCCAAATGTATCCCACCTTAACCCTAAGCCAACATTACAACCCTTTTTGCTAACATGTTCGACCTGGTCCGATTAGTGTGTTCTGTGCTGGAGCGTAGATATGATACAATCCCCAAGAATTGCCCCTATTAGGTGTTTGATTCCCGACTCAATTTTAGTCGGATGATTATGAGCAAAACACGAACCATAATCAAACACATGAGCGTTATTGTATATTTCTCGCATTTTTCGAGAAATAATCTGGGGAGCGTAGATTTATGACCTACTTAGGTAATGGGTGGCATGGCCTGTGTTGGAACTTGTTTGGCGATCCCAGGGCTAGTGGTAGATGTCAGTCGCCTCGATATTGAGCTTTTCGAGCCCATCATACTTGCACACCCATGGCTAAGAAAGAGTTTGAGCGTACACAGCTTGCATTGTTTGGTTTTCACCCTCCGTATTGCTTTTGTTTTGTGTTGTTCGGCATCGATCCTCATGTCGCCATGGTGTCTAGTTTGCTAGGGACTAGCAAAGGTCAAGCTTGAGGGAAGTTGATGTGCTCGAGTGTTTTGAGATGAATTAGGTGATTTTTGGAGACTTCGAGGGCATTTGGCATGCATTCGAGACTAAGGCGTTATCCCCGGAGCTTCACCGCAACCGATTGGGAATGCGCCGTGGCCCCCGCATAGCTCGTGAGATCGAAGAAAGATTCAAAGTCCAAGAAGAAGGAAACTGCAACGCATTCGGCCGAATAGAAGCTCCCATTCGGGCGAATGGGAGTCCAGCGCTCTTCACCAATTTTGTGGAACTTACTGGAAATGCCGAATGTAACGTATTCGGACGAAAGTGCTACATTCGGGCGAATGGCCCTAGCATTCGGGCAAATGGAACCCAAAGAGCAAACTTCTCCAAACTCACTAGAAATGCCGAATGCACCAACATTCGGGCGAAGGAGAGTACATTCGGGCGAATGGCCCTGTGCATTCGGGCGAATGCGGCTGATTTCTGCGTATTTGTTTTATTTTCATTTCGGCCTTCGAGGGCCCTTTTGTAATTCCGTAGCACTCTTATTTTAGGGGTATATATACCCAATTCCTGTAGTTTTGAAGGGCATTCTAGCTTCTAACCCTAAACATTCTCTAGATTAGGAAATCTCTTATGTTTTCTTTCTCTAGTTTTCACAAACCCTAGTTTCTATTTCCTAGTTTAAGCTTTCTACTAAATCAATCTAGCAACTAGCTTTTGGATGTAACTTTATGCTACTTTTGTTGATGATATCTTCTACACCCTTTGAGGTTTTATTTATGGTATGAGTATCTTTCTCTTGTTTATTTCTTGTATTATTAAATGTTGTTGGTAGTTGCCCTTAAATGCTATTCATGGTTCTTTTCTCTTTATGGTGATTGTGTGTTGGATTGTTTGAATATCTAGAATAGAGTTGTTTCTTTTGGGTTCTTGTCCCTCTTGTTTTCTTTGTTATTACCTAATAATTCTTTTATTGTTTACAAAGAAGTCTTCCATGTCTAGTCTCTTGTGATCTTGTGGGATATTATGCTTAATCTTTCCTTTATGATGTGTGAGTAGTCTCCTAGAGTTTGATTGGTGAAACCCTAGAGTTGGAAACTCTCATTCATGGGTTAGGGTTTAGTTGACACCTATTCTATCATCACAATGACTCACCTTGAATCTCGTCATGCCACTCCCAAAATGGAAGTTTACTGTTTTAAAAACAAAGCAGAAATTTCGATCAGCAGCAGGTCGCGGGGTGCGAAGAAATTCGCGGTTTGCGAGGTCGCATGCTAGAAATATTTTTATTGTCCGTGAATACAGATCAGAATGTCTTTATTTTCTAAAACAGAAAATTCGCGAGGTGTACAAAATGTCGTGGAACGAGAATTTTAAAATTTTCAAAACAGACGCTATTTTTAAAATTGTCGCAGGGTGCGACTTTTCTCCTGGTTTGTGACTAACTTTGTTTCAAACTTTGCTCAATTTTTACTTCTTTTTCAATTTTTCTCCAAAACAGCTAAGTACACTGATTCAAACTTTTCAAAATCTTTTTCAAAAATATTATTCCACACCTTTTTGAAAGATATATATACACAAACTTCCATTTATTTAACTTCGTTGGCACGACGTAGTGCTCTCGGTGCCTCAGTACACCGCATCATCTAAATTTTCATTAAATTCATTTTTCTTTAGAAAATTTTCAAAGTACGGCTTCAATCTTTGCCCACTCACTTTGAATCTCAAAAGCTTCATGAGGAAATACTTTCAAAATAACAAACGATCTAATCTAACGAGATCGTAACTTACCTGGAAATAGCCTTAGGCATGATTGGTACAAAAGAACTTTTTGACCGACTTCAAAGCTCTTTTGACTTATCATTTGATCGTGCCACACCTTGGTTTTCGCCTTGTACATAGCTGCATTCTCGTAGGCTTCATTCCTTATCTCCTCAAGCTCCCGAAACTGCAATTTTCTTTGCAAACCAGATTCATCAGTATTCAAATTAAAACTTTTGATGGCCAAAAATGCCTTGTGTTCAAGTTCAACTGGCAAATGACATGGTTTTCCAAACACAAGTCGATATGGGGACATGCCTATAGGTGTTTTGTATGCTGTGCGATATGCCCACATAGCATCTTCTAATCTAAGAGACCAATCCTTCCTATTTGGATTCACTGTTTTTTCAAGGATTCATTTGATCTCTCGGTTTGAGATCTCTGCTTAACCATTTGTTTGAGGATGGTATGTGGTTTATGTTTTATGAGTCCCATTATATTTTCTTAGCAATGCACCTATGGTTTTATTGTAGAAGTGTGTGCCTTTATCACTAATAAAGGCCCTTGAAATTCCAAATCTAGAAAAGATATTAGCTTTGAGAAAATCAGCTACAACTTTGGCATTATCACTTCGGGTGGCGTTAACCTCTACCCATTTAGACACATAATCTACAACCAAAAGAATATATGAAAAACCAAAAGAATTGGGAAAAGGTCCCATGAAAACCATGCACCATACGTCAAAAATTTCACAAAACATAATCATATTCTGAGACATTTAATTCCTTTGGGAAATATTCCCGACTCTTTGACATTGATCACAAGTTTTGCAAAACAAATAAGCATCTCTATGAATTGTGGGCCAATAGAATCCACATTCCAAAATTTCCTAGCGGTTCTTTTTACACCGAAATGACCTCCACAAGCATATGTATGGCAATAGTGAGAATAGATACTACCTCATTGCTTGGAACACATCTTCTCAAGACTTGATCTGCACAAAATTTCCACAAATACAAATCATCCCATACATAATACTTAGAATCACTCTTCAACTTGTCTTTTTGATACTTGGTAAACTCCGGAGGAAATTTATGACAATATAATCTACAATATGTGCATACCATGGTTGGTCTGCATTTATCATAAATAAATGTTCTTCCAGGAACTCTTCTTTTATGGACTTACTCCTATATCTAATATTGCTTGATTCAAAGGTCGTACTCTTTACAATCCTACTTAGATGATCTGCAACTAAGTTTTCCGACCCTTTTCTGTCTTTTATTTGTAGGTTAAATTCACTTAATACAAAAATCCATCTAATCAATCTCGGTTTAGCTTCTTTTTTCAACATCAAATAGCGTATAGCCACATGATCTGTATAAACTACAACCTTTGTACCTAGAAAATACGATCGAAATTTCTATAATGCAAATACTACTGCCAATAATTCTTTTTCCGTTGTTGCATAATTCTTTTGTGCTTCATTAAGAGTTATTGACGCATAATAGATCACATAAGGATTTCGACCCACCCTTTAACCAAGGACTGCACCAATGGCGTAGTCACTCGCATCGCACATAATTTCAAAAGGTAATGACCAATTGGGTGGTTGGATAATAGGAGCTGAAACTAACCTCTTTTTGAGCTCATCAAATGTCGTTTTGCACTCCTCATTGAAATTGAATTCCACATCTTTTTGTAAAAACCTGCAAAGACAAACAGTTATTTCGAAAATCCTTCAATAAATCTTCTATAAAATTCTGCGTGTCTTTAAAAGGAACGCACTTCTCTCACAGTTTTGGGGTAGGGTAGTGATTGTATAATATCTACTTTTGCTTTATCAACCTCAATTCCCCGCCTAGAAATTACATGACCTAAAACTATGCCCTGTTCAATCATGAAATGACATTTTGCTGAATTTAAAACTAAATTTGTTTCAATACATCTTTTAAGTACAAGTTTTAAATTTTCCAAACATTGATCAAAAGTGTCTCCATGGATTGTGAAATCATCCATGAAGACTTCAGGAAATGTTTCCAAAAACTCAGAGAAAATGCTCATCATACATCGTTGGAACGTAGTGGGTGCACTACATAGTCCAAACGGCATACGCCTATATGCATATGTGCCAAAAGGGCATATAAAGGTGGTTTTCTCAATATCTTCAAGTGCAATTGGCACTTGTAGATACCCAGAATACCCATGTAAGAGCAATAAAATTCATGTTTGGCGAGCATTTGTAACATTTGGTCGATATAGGGTGAAGGAAAGTGGTCTTTCCTAGTCACTACATTCAAACGACGACAATCTATACATACTCGCCAACCATTTTGGACTCGGGTAGGTACCAATTCACCTTCACTGTTTCTTACCATTGAGATTCCTAATTTCTTTGGAACCACTTGAGTTGGACTTACATACTCACTATCAGAAGTTGGAAATATAATACCTGCTTATAACAATTTCAAATTTTCTGCTTTTACTACCTCCATCATTGGTGGATTCAACCTTCTCTGTGGTTGTCTTACTGGCTTTGCACCTTCCTCTAACAAGATTTTATGCATGCGAGTGGTTGAACTGATGCCCTTGATGTCAGCAATAGTCCAACCAATTGCATCCATATGTGCTTTCAGAACTGCAATGAACTTTTCTTCTTGTTCATAATTGAGCTTATTAGAGATAATCACTGGAAATGTTTCAAATTCTCCAAGGAAAACATACCTCAAATGCTCATGAAGTTGTTTAAACTCTGATTTTATTGCTTGCAAAACAGATGGCAAATCTTTTTCTTTTGGGATAGTTAGTGGTATTGGTCTATTGTCAAAAGATCCACTTAATTCATTTTCATTCAAATCCCGTATTACTTCCTCAATTTCAGTACTCATGACATATTCTTCATTCATTTTATCAAGATCATCTTCAATTAAAACCTTCAATTTATTCTCAATTTCAATGTTGAATAAGTCTTGAGTTATATCATCAATCATATCGACAGAATAACAATTAAAATTCTCAGTAGGATACTTCATTCAATCGTAAATGTTAAATTCTACTTGACAACCATTAAATTCCATTGTAAGTAATCCAATAGATGCATTTTAGTTTTTGCAGTTTTCATAAAAGGGCGACCTATAAAGATAGGTGCCACATGCTTGTGACTTTCCATTTCTAAAACATAAAAATCTGCAGGAAATATTAGGTCACCTACTTTAACTAAAACATCTTCCACTAAACCTTTTGGATATGCATTTGAACGATCTGCAACTTTCTATTACTACTCCAATTTCAACTAAGGTAACCTATTTTAGAGATTTATACAATGAGTATGGAATAATATTAATTGAAGCACCTAAGTCTTACATAGCTTTTTGAAATGTAATATCACCAATAACACATGGAATAGTAAACATACCTGGATCTCCACATTTTAGAGGGAGGTTTTGTTGAAATATGGCGGAGACATGCTCGCTTACCTTCACTTTTTGCACTCCCTTCAACCTTTACCTCCT
Organism: Amaranthus cruentus; assembly: GCA_019425755.1. Classification (NCBI taxonomy): domain Eukaryota; kingdom Viridiplantae; phylum Streptophyta; class Magnoliopsida; order Caryophyllales; family Amaranthaceae; genus Amaranthus; species Amaranthus cruentus. The sequence goes on from CM033464.1 coordinate 7,249,779, forward strand.
CTTTGTAGTGCACAATTCTTTTAAGAACTTTGCCTACCTTGGAATTCGCTTCATTGCATCTAAAAGTGGGATGTTCACTTCACATTTTCGGAAAACATCATAAATATCCTTGTCATTTTCATATTTTTGTCTTCTTTTTAATGCTTCTGGAAATGGAGCTTTCGGCTCATATGGAATTGATGGTTTTAATGTTGATGCCTCTTGTTTTTCTTCTTTTTCTTGTGGCTCTTCAACCACAGCTTTTTCAATTTCCTTCTCACTCACCAGTGGTTTCTCCTTACTTGCTAACTCCTTACCACTCCGTAAGGTAATGGCACACACATTGGGGCGAGGGTTTGGCTCGGTTTGTGATGGCAACCGATCAGACTCCTTAGCTTCTAACTTACTCACTGCTTTAAAGATTTGGCCTATTTGCCTTTCAATGTTCTTGATGCTTGACCTTGTTTCTTCTTAATATTGAACAATCTGAGTTTGCATATTAGAAACATTTTGAGTCAATACCCTTAACATATCTTCAGTGGTCATGCTAGAACTCGGGTTAGCACCATGATGTTGTTGTTGTTGCTGATGTGGTCTTTGGTGAAATTGTTGTTGGTATGGTGGATAGTTTTGTTGTTGAAATGGTGGGTTGGGATTAGGATTTTGAGGCCTCCATCTAAAGTTTGGATGATCTTTATACCCCGGATTATAGGTGTTGGAGTAAGGATCATTTTTTCTTGGAAAATTCTGATTTTGACCTTGAAATCCCATGGCTTTTGCTTCTTCATACGTTTCCTCTGGAAGTTGTGGGCATGTGTCGGTGGCATGATCTAAAGAACATATTCCACAAGCTTTTACTTGTTGAGTTTTGTTCTTCACCAAAAAATCTCGTATCATTGAAGTAAGGGCCTCTACCTTATCCTTAAACTTGTGAACCTTAGTACTAGAGCCAGAACCATCAAGACTCGTTTTCCTCGGATTTTGCTTGAGAAAGAACCTCCACTTGCTGCATTCACCATTCGCATTTCATCATTCAAAAGGCCATTGTAAAAGTTTAAAATAAGATCATCATCGAAATAACCATGATAAGGACAACTTGCACACAATCTCTTGAATCTATCCTAATACTCATAAAAAGACTCATCTGACCATTTCTCTATGTTGCTAATTTCCTTCTTCAAAGTTGATGATTTAGAAGCAGGGAAATATTTTTCCAAAAAACGTCTTTTCATATCCGTCTAAGTAGTGATACAACCCAGTGGCAAATAGTACAACCAATCATTAGCGGCATCTTTTAAAGCAAAAGCAAATGCCCTAAGTTTGAAAACATCACAGGAAGCTGTAGATGGCTTCATACTACTACAAACCACATGAAATTCAGATAAAAACTTGTTTAGATCTTCACCATTGGAACCATGATAGGTGGGCAACACATGAATGATCCCTGATTTAATCTCAAAAGTAGAACCCTCTCCTTGTGCAGGATATGGGATGCACAAAGATTGATGTTCTATATTAGGGGCTTTCAATTCTCACAATGATCTTTCTCTAGCCATTGATTCAGCCACTTCGAAAGGAAGTTCCTTAAAACACTCACGAATTTCTTTTCTTATCCTAAAAAGTGTCCTTTCTATTTCAGGATCGTACTGCAAAATATCTTTGTTAGTCGCACGGGTATTTACCATATACAATCAAAAGATATACCACAATTAAAATGGGGTGCGCCTAAACATTCCCCGGCAACGGCGCCAAATTTGACAGTTATTTTCTCTGTCATTTATGCTTGTCAAAGTAAATTACAACTACTCCTAAATATAATACAACTAAGTAATATAATAATAAGTAGAGGTTCGATCCATAGGGAAAGTAGGACCTTCAAGTTGATTAAAATTTATCTTCCTAGATATTAACACTAATATAAAAGGGGGGTTAAGTGGAGTGATGAACAAACTTGTTTAATTTTACTAAAAACAAATAACAAAGACTATGTGGTTGTGAACAAGTAAAAACGATTCTTGAGTACTTGTTAGTGTTTAAATATCACACATTAATTTTCAGTCTTCCCAAATTAACAAAATCAACTAGTCTATTAAAATGAAAAGCATCCTTATCTTGATTATAATTGCATAAATGAAAAGCATCAAGTATACATCATAACAAGTCAAAAAACTTATGGAATTATAAACTAAAGCAAGATTACAATTAGCCACAATGATAATCCTTCTTAAATAACTTACAAACTAAAGCAAGTTTTATAAATTATTCAAGTTGCTACTTCATTTAAATTAGATAAAGCAATCCAATATAATAACATGTGAATAAGCAAATTAGAAAACCCATTTGCAACTAAGTATTCCAATTAACCAATTCAATTCATATTCAAGAGCAAAGAAGTTATCATAGATGATTATATTAATAAGAGAGGAAGATTTACAATTAATGGCAAAAAAGAATACTAACTTTCCTCAAGATGAAAACTTAGCCAACAATGACCATCTTCTTCAAAACTATGAGGAAGAAAGAATTTCTAAAGATCTTCTTTAATCACAACCCTAAACTGAATTTAAAAGTTTTGAGAACTAAACTACTAATTTCTATCTCTGATTTTTCTATCTTCTCCTTTCAAAAACTATCCCTAAAACTATTACAATCTATTGCTTAAATACTAGATTACAAAAGCTTACTTAATTGAGAAGAGAAGGATGGAATGATTGTCTTCACCTCGAACAGGCTTACTGCCGCTCCTTTTTGCTGTCCTTCGAGTCCAATAGAAGTCAAAAGTAAAACGCGAAGGCAACTATTAAAAAAAAACAAATTAGCAAATTCACGACCAGTGACATTTTTCGCGACCGGTGACTTCCTTCGTGACCTGCGAATCAGCTGATGTACAGATAGTTGCTTCGAAATGTCGAGCTGTGTTAAAATAATAATAATAATAATAATAATAATAATAATAATAATAATAATAATATTTACATATGTTGTGATAAAGGTAATATTAATAATATTTAACTAGAATAAACTAATATATAAACAAAATATAGATAATAAAATAGTATAATAATAAAGCTCTATCAAATACCCCCACACCTAGTCCTTTTTTTTTTTTTTGAAAATCCCACACCTTAGTTGAATAATACAAAAAGATGAAAAAATCTAGTGCTCAAAATACTTAGTTGAATTATAGACTCTTAAGAAAACTGGTTGGATATAATTTGTACTAAGTCAAAAAAATTGGTTGGATAAGCGTTTGACAAAATTTTTGGAAAAAGAACAGCAAATTTGTCTTGCATTTTGCCTAGATCGCCCTTTTGGGTTTTTGATCTAGCCACTCTTTTTCTTTTTCAAATCTTACTTTTCTCACCTCTCTTTAGCCTTTCATTTTTGCCTAAGCGGTCCTTTTGGGTTTTCAGCTTAGCAAGGCACCCATAATTTTTGCCTAGACCGCCCTTTTGGGTTTTTAGTCTAGTGAGGTTAATCTTTTCGTCTTCATCTTCTTTTTATTAAATATATACATTGTCATGGATGCCCTTATAGGTGTTTTCTTATGGGCAAAGATCATCAATACTCCAATCTCACATCACCACGTCATCATACTAAATCATACTCTAATCATACTCTTTATTTCTCACCATCATCATCAAAACTCAAAACATCAAACAGATCAAGGCATCAATTCACATACAACAAGAACAAATAACCATCATATCATCAACTAATATCCAACATCACCAGTAAAAGGAATCAATAACTAGAAATATTAGCAAAGCAACAACCACTCATCACCAACTCATCAATTCTAAAACAACAGTTTTGCACCAACACAACTTCAAAGAATCAAGACATGCCCTACAAACTACCTTCCTACCATTTATCCCACTCGCACACCTAAACTTTACATTGTCCTCAATGTTGTCTACCACCTGTCCTTGGTAGTCTCTCTTCCCTTGATCTTCTTGCTAATTCTTCATCAATGCTTTGGGTAAGGTCATTGTAATATGGATAGTGGCTTGTACGAAAGGTGTTAAGATTGGCCATTATCGATCTCAAATAATACATATCATCACTTAGAGTGGCCCTTGGAATTCCAAATCTAAAAAAAAGATATTTGCTTGACAAAATCAGCTACAACTTTGGCATCATCACTTCGAGTGGCCTTAGCCTCTACCTATTTAGACGCATAATCGACAGCCAAAAGAATATATGAAAAACCAAAAGAATTGGAAAAAGGTCCCATGAAATCCATGCCCTATACATCAAAAATTTCACAAAACATAATCATATTTTGAGGCATTTCATTCCTTTGGAAAATATTCCCGACTCTTCGACATTGATCACAAGTTTTGCAAAACAAATAAGCATCTCTATGAATTGTGGGCCAATAAAATCCGCATTCCAAAACCTTCCTAGCGGTTCTTTTTACCCCGAAATGACCTCTACAAGCATATGTATGGCAATAGGTGAGAATATATACTACCTCATTGCTTCGAACACATCTTCTCAAGACTTGATCTGCACAAAATTTCCACAAATACGAATCATCCCATAAATAATACTTAAAATCACTCTTCATCTTGTCTTTTTGATACTTACTGAACTCCGGAGGAAATTTATTCATGATAATATAATTAACAATATGAGCATACCATGGTTGGTATGTTTTTATCATAAATAAATGTCCTACCGGAAACTCTACGTTATCCAATATTTCTTGATTCAAAGGTCGTACTCTTTACAATCCTACTTAGAAGATCTGCAACCAAGTTTTCCGACCCTTTTCTGTCTTTTATTTGTAGGTCAAATTCACTTAATAGCCAAATCCATCTTAATAGCCAAATCCATCTAATTAATTTCGGTTTAGCTTCTTTTTTCATCAACAAATAGCGTATAGTCGCATGATCTGTATAAACTACAACCTCTGTAACTAGAAAATATGATCGAAATTTCTCTAATGAAAATACTACTGCCAATAACTCTTTTTCCGTTGTTGCATAATTCTTTTGTGCTTCATTAAGAGTTATTGACGCATAATAGATCGCAAAAGGATTTCGACCCACCCTTTGACCAAGGACTGCACCAATTAGGGGTGTTCAAAAGTACCCGACCCATCGAGCGGCCGACCCGGCTCGTAAATGGCGGGTCAAAAAATTTACAAAATTGAAAACTCCGGGTCAAGTCATGGGTCGATTTCTAATTGATCCGGGTACCCGTTAATGACCCGCTTAATAGTTAATATATATACTTTTTTTTAGGATTTTAGACTTACTTTATTCACCTAGTACAAGATAAAGCAGTCGTTTCTTTTTACCATTTCTTAGGGTTTTCAATTATCACCCTCAAACTCTTAAACTCTCATCTTCCTTTTCATCTCCCTTATTTCTCAACCATTCATCCTCTTCTTCCTTAGGTATGTTAATTTCTTTTTTTTTTTAATGGTCTGATTTTCGTTTTTTTACAGCTTGATTTATATTTCTATTGATTTTGTTTTTTTTTAATTTCGTTTGGCTTCACCAACAGGTACTGCACCTGCACTACTGTTGCTTCATCTTCAATTGTTCATTCTATTGTATTAGTTTTCGATTTTTCTGTTGGTTTTTGTATGTTCCAGTTTTACCTTTATAATTTGTATTTTTTTTAATTTCGTTTTGTTATTTTGTATTGATTTTACTTTGGTTTGTTATTCCAGTTAAGATTTTCTCTTTGATATTTGTTTTGTTATTCCAGTTTTTTTTTTCTATTTTAGATGAGATTTAACATAATTCATCATAAATAAATACCGGGTACTCGTGTCCCGACCCGTCTTACTCAGGTACCCGAAAACCGGGTACCCGCATTAAATGGGTCGGGACACAGGCCATTAAAAACGATACCCGACTAGCCGGCTTCCCGGTAATAAACACCCCTAGCACCAATGGCGTAGTCACTCGCATCGCACATAATTTCAAAAGGTAATGACCAATTGGGTGATTAGATTATAGGAGCTGAAACTAACCTCTTTTTGAGCTCATCAAATGTCGTTTTGCACTCCTCATTGAAATTGAATTCCACATCTTTTTGTAACAACCTGCAAAGACAAACTGTTATTTTCGAAAATCCTTCAATAAATCTTCTATAAAATTCTGCGTGTCTTTAAAAGGAACGCACTTCTCAATATCTTCAGGTGCAATCGGCACTTGTAAATACCCAGAATACCCATCTAAGAAGCAATAAAATTCATGTTTGGCGAGCATTTCTAACATTTGGTCGATGAAGGGTAAAGGTAATAGGTTTTTCCTAGTTACAGCATTCAAACGACGATAATCTATACATACTCGCCAACCATTTTAGACTCGGGTAGGTACCAATTCACCTTCACTGTTTCTTACCACTGTGATTCCAAATTTCTTTGGAACCACTTGAGTTGGACTTACCCACTCACTGTCTGAAATTGGAAATATAATACCTGCTTGTAAAAATTTAAGAATTTCTACTTTTACTACCTCCATCATTGGTGGATTCAACCTTCTCTGTGGTTGTCTTACTAGCCTTGCACCTTCCTCCAACAAGATTTTATGCATGCAAGTGATTGGACCGATGCCCTTGATGTCAGCAATAGTCCAACAAATTGCATCCTTATGTGCTTTCAGAACTGCAATCAACTTTTCTTCTTGTTCATCATTGAGCTTATTGGAGATAATCACTGGAAATGTTTCATTTTCTCCAAGGAAAACATACTTCAAATGCTTATGAAGTTGTTTAAGCTCTGATTTTGTTGCCTGCAAAACAGATGGCAAATCTTTTTCTTTTGGGATAGTTAGTAGTATTGGTCTATTGTCAAAAGAACCACTTAATTCATTTTCATTCAAATCTCATATTACTTCTTCAATTTCAGTACTCATGACATATTCTTCATTCATTTTATCAAGATCATTTTCAACTACATCCTTCAATTTATCCTCAATTTCAATGTTAATATTCTCAGTAAGTAACCCAATATGCACATCAATTTTAGTTATATCATCAATTTTAGTTATATCATTTTCAAGTCTTGAGTTAAAATTCATTTTCATGTCTTGAGTTATATCATCAATCATATCAACAGAATAACAATTAAAATTCTTAGTAGGATACTTCATTGAATCCTAAATGTTAAATTCTACTTGACAACCATTAAATTCCTTTGTAAGTAACCCAGTATGCACATCAATTATAGTTTTTGCATTTTTCATAAAAGGGCGACCTAACGTGATAGGTGCCACATGCTTGTCATGTTCCATTTCTAAAACATAAAAATCTGCAGGAAATATTAGGTCACCTACTTTAACTAAAACATCTTCCACTAAACCTTTCGGATATGCAATTGAACGATCTACAAATTGTATTTATACTCCAATTTCAACTAAGGTACCCAATTTTAGAGATTTATACAATGAGCATGGAATAATATAAATTGAAGCACCTAAGTCTAACATAACTTTTTAAAATGTAATATTACCAATAACACATGGAATAGTAAACATACCTGGATCTCCACATTTTGGAGGGAGTTTTTGTTGAAATATGGCGGAGACATGCTCGCTTACCTTCACTTTTTGCACTCCCTTCAACCTTTGCCTCCTCTTTGTAGTGCACAATTTTGTTAAGAACTTGGCTTACCAGTGACAATTTTCTTTTCGCGACTAGGGAGCTCGCGACTAGTGACTTCATTCGCAGCAGCAGCAAATAATTTCATGTTCATAAAGTTAGTTGGTGTTGGAAAAAAACATGGTACCATGTTAGTATGAAGAAGGTAGTTTATGGATAAGAATATCAGACATTGAAAGTATGGGAAACAAATGTAATATACAAAAACAATAGTTCATAATTTATAATTAATAAGTTCTTCATAATCTCACTGCATAGGGTACTTTACAAGCAAAGCCAGATAGATATCACAAGCATCACGACACACAGTACATATGCACATTGTTGTTCTTCAAAAACAGTAGAGAAACACATCTTGCTTAACAGTGTGTATCTAAAACTCTGCACATTCATTACAATAGCTAGTGCAACATGCTCGAAAACCATCAATCTAAAAATCTAGTGTGCACATCGAAAGCGATCAAATAAAACTTCACATCACAATTCGATAAATTATGTCAGTAATAATATCTTGTATGAATTAGTTCAGATCAAAAACGCAATACAACCAGCACATATCCTTTCTCAGCAATAATATGTATGTGAATTCATTCTGCACAAATCAACAATAGACCCTTAAAGCATTCACATGTAGCACAACTTCAGAAATTAGTCTCACAACAACCTAATAGATGACACAAAATAGACCGATAGACAACTGCTTAAAACCTTTTGCTATACATAAACGAACAGTAACACACAAATCAACATATCATATTGTATCAAAACTATGCAGAATTTCACAGTATCTAGTCTTGATTTGTCAATCACTTTTAGAATTCTTTGCATCATTTAAAAATATAACAAAATCAACTCAATCCTATTTCATTACAATTTTTAGAATAAAAATCCAAGACCAATGAAATTAGATAGCAAATAATATGAGCTAAGATAACATTAGCAAGCAACCACCCAGCTAGAAAGATAATAACAAGAATCAAACAAAAATTAGCAAAATTAATTCAAGGTTTAAATCGCAAACCCATTTAAACAAATAATCAATTCCACAAAATCAAAAGAAAAGTACAAAATACATACCCAGAATGAAAAATTGCAGCAATTTTTATTTAATAACAAATCCATCACAAATAACAATCAGTACAAAAAACCTAAACTCAAGTAACAAACAAACCAAAATCCAAACAATTACTTATTAAATAAAACTCAAGTACAGTTAAGTTCAAATGAAAAAAGTAGAAAATAAAGCCAAAGAATTGAAAACCCTAAAAATTGTTAACCCTAAAATCAACCAATAACCCTAAAAATGGCGATCAATCTAATTTACATTCCACAATCTATAAATCGATAACCCTAAAAGTCATAAACCCCAAAAATCAAAAACCCTAAAAATCAAACACCCTAAAATCATTGACAAAATGAGAGAGCTGATAAAAAACATGAGGAAAAAGAGCAGTATTCATAACTTCAAAATAAAGAGCAGTATTATAGATTAATAAACAGACCTAAAACGGTGAAGATGAGAAAGGTAAAAGGCTTTACCATCGACAATTTTACGTTTACAACGCCAATGACGACCGTCGGTTCTCTTGCATCTAAGATCGTCCGGTGGTAATGGCTCCTCCATTGATGAAGAATACAAAACAAGAATGAAGAAAAAAAGGTGTGAGAAGAGAAGAAACCTAAGTTCAGTGATGATGGCGTCCAAAGAGGAAAGAGAAGAGGAAAGGGGAAAGAAGAGGAGCGGAAGCCATGAAAAATAAAGAGTGAAGAAGGCGTGAAAAAGCAAAGTGAAAAATAAATTGCGAACAGTAGTTTTACTGTTTACAATGAGTAGTAATCAACCCTTGGCAAAAAGTAGATTGTGATCGTTGAAGCGTACACGTGTCAAACATCAAGCTAAAGGAAAAACTACTATTCATTATAACAAAAATATGAATAGTGTTTTCTTATGTTTGCTTTTTATAGTTATTATATTAATTAATTAATAAGATAATGGATTCTGGTTGCATTTTGTTTATCGATCTAGGGTTATTTTTTCTTTTTTCTTTTTTTTTTTTCATCTTTCACTTGGATGGCATGGTAAGAAACCATTACTATCTATCTAATCTAAAATTTAGGATATCATCTGGACAATTAAATATGGCATGGTGCAAAAGAATTGAAGTTCCCATTAAGAAAGTAAGTCTATTTCACTTCAACTTTTCCATATAAGCTTGCCTCAAGTTTCGAATAAGTCCTGCAGATTTTTCTCTGTCATGATATTTAATTCATTTTCAAACCATTGCAACTCCACTTAAACAAATCATATCAATTTCAACGAATATTCGAACTCCTCTCTTGTAGCAACACCCCATCACCATTTGGCACCTTCATCAGTTTGAGGTATTCTTGAATTTGTTGATTTTGGTCGGTTTCGAGTCAAATTCAGGTGAACATACTCCTATAAAATTAACCTATATGAGTTCTAACTTCTACTTTATGTTAGATTCCGAGTATCCCTTAAATTTTTTGGTTGTTTTGCAACTAGTGATGGCCACAGTCTGATTTTGGCCAATTTCAGTTCCATCTGGATCCAGTTCCTAAAAATTAAAACTTGATTCGAATCATTGGATTATGGTTCTGGTTCCCTGGGATTCCATACGGTTCCTTAGCAATTCAGGAGACCGACGGTTCATAGCGGTTCAACTCCTGGGTTTAGCAAGTAAGACGATCAATATAAATTTTTTTCTTTAAATATCATCATCATTATACTCGATGTGTCCAACTCATAAAAGATATAAATATAATGTACAAAGTACTATTATAATGTATACATACCATAGTTAATTATTATCGAAATTTATTACTCGCCAATCGTTATTAAATTATTTACTAAACAAAAGAAAAATAGTGAATAAAAAATAATTAATTAATAATAAACACGATTAACAAAAAAGAGGGGAAGAAAATGAATATGAACATTAATGGTTTACGGCTCTGCGGTTTTTATTTCTACCAACAGTTCAACGGGTTCATTAGGGGTTATTTTACCCTCAACGTTTTGTAGTTCGGATTGTTTCGGAACCTATCACAAATGATTTTGGTTCAGGGATGGTTCTTCGGAGGTCCGGGACCGATTTGATTCCAAGTAACCCGCCCTATGGCCATCACTACTTGCAACCAAATTAGTGACCTTAAAAATTACAAATAACAACCACTAAAGAGAGATAATTAACCTACGCTAGAAGCCCTACAACATACTTCAAGTGCTAAGGGATTCGTTTGGATCTCTACACAACAATTGACACGGAAGGAGTGATAGCGAGCAATATCTCATGTAGACGTGATAAAATGTCAGTACTCAGCAGCAATCTCCATTTATCTACATTCAGAAATCTATAGATTTTGCAATGCAGCGAACAAAAAACCAAATAAAAAGTGAGAGCACTAGCTTCATATTTGCAGTTTATATATCACAGCTTAAAAAATTCACACATCAAACACAAAAGCATAAATATTGAGTTACATTTTATTCCACTTGAACTTTAAGATTAGCATTAAATACAGCATTATACACATAATATCAAGGAAAGAGTAACAGCATGCTATAATTAAATAACCAAATTACTAAATTCAGTGGCACCAGCTGCTTCCAAGTTATCATGAGGCTTCAGAGCGTACATATACTAATGAAACTTGTGCGAACATTAGTTGAGCCCTGCATTGGAGAACATTAAGAATTAGAAAATCTAAATCAAGGTCCTATTTATGGCATTCAAGGACAACATTGCATATACTATCAGGATATAACTTTCTTCCTAATAGATGAGAGAATCAGTGACAAGAAAACACAACATACAAAGAACAATAATGATATATGGTCATCAATTTGGCTAGGTACCAATCACAATCTCTAATTGCGAAGCTTGTTTCCATTTTTCCATCGAAGTGAAACCCAGAGTGAATAGCCTGGCCGATTCTTTTTAGTCAAGAAGTCTATGCTGGAATTAAGGCTTTGGCCATGTGTTGTGTGAAAAGGTTTATTTCCTTATTAATTATGCTCACTATCCTCATTCAAACTCATTGCGGTGAAATGTAACCTTTCCCACCTGAGTGAATCAACTGCCCAAACTAATTCAATACCGCTTGTCAAGAATAACACTTCCTTTTAAAATATGATCGCTGTCCTCAATAAAGCTCATTGTGCACTTCATATTTTCCCACATCTATTCTCTGGTTGACATACATACAAAGCACAAAGAAAACTATTGTACAAACTTAAATTACAAGCTTATAGAAACTATCTTAAATCATACAGCAAAAATTGACATTTGGAGCTATAGCTAACTGTGACAAACTCATAGATGCATTATCAGCTATCTCAAACTCTCTTAACAGTTTGCACGTTTCAAAATTAAAAACGATTTGATCTTGATCTTCTAAGTCCAACATTAGCCAAGGAACATTGATTTTCTTTTTACTTTTTTATTTAAGCATATTACTAGTAGAGAGAGTATTTTGTATCATGAAAAGAGTGTAATACTTTGGCAACAGAAAGACTGCAGCTTCACGCCCAATGAAGATAAATGTCCACAAGTTATTTAAAAAAAGAGTTTGATACGTCTCATGGTTGTGAACACTGTCACATGATTCACTAATTTCCTTGCGAATCATGAATCAAAAAAAAGCGAATTACAGTCGATTTTGGGCTATTTTTGTGTCATTTTGAGCGAATCCGAATCGTGAATTCAAAAAGGGAATTAATTGGCGAATCATGTTACACAGGTTGTGAAATAACAGACTCCTACATGTTAACTTACAAGTAACAAAAGGTCAGAGGTTTCTCTAGGATCTTTCCCTGCACCAAAATGTTGATGTAATCTAGAAATGTTCAGGCTCTTGCCAGGGTTCCCTCTTCAACTCTAGTCCAATTATCAATTAAGTGAGAGCCATAAGCAACTGCTATCCATGACTAATATTCATTTAAAATTATGTCATAGTTTAAGTAATATCTCTTAACATATTTCATTAAGTACAGCTATTCAATAGTCTCAATAAGCTAGTAATATTGTGGTTGGTTGCACTTCCTACAATCTTCCTGTTTCCCGTTTTACAATGCTTCCTCCCAGCCAACACAATGTTAACCCCACCATTTAATTTTCTTCTCTTGATCACCCACAAGATTTCCAAAATCAAATCCCTATTGTTCTCATATGTTAACATATTATAGAAAAAAGTAGACCCCACAATTATTTGGGCAATCACTTCCCCTAACTAACACAAGATGACTGATGAAGATGAAACTTACTAGAAAGAGACAAAGGTACGCTATACAAAGCCAATGTGGAATCCTATGTTCAACGCAAAGGATGAAAAGGTGAATTTTATCAAGGTTCAAGATTAGCAGTGTGTTTTGAGGTTACCAAAATGAATGCAAAGGATGATTAATTTCTTAACATATCTAAATTGTAGATTAGTATTAAAGATAAGACTATTTTTGGCACACTAAAAAAGAATGATCTGGATATAAGCTAGTGATCACATCTTGGGATACCAAAAGAACTGTTTTGCATTAACAAGTCAAACATAGACCAATCTAGTCCTATGCCTGAACATGAAAATAACCTCAAGAAAATCTTATATCTGATTAGAAGCCTGCGCCACTGCATCTTATTTCATAATTGTATTTATGAGTTTCAAAACCACAATCCAAAAGAAGGCTAAAGCAATAATTTGATTATTTCTACTTCATTAAAAATATTAATCTTAAATTCAAAAATGAGTATAAGAGCGTTGAACTTTTCAGTGGTTTTGGCAACTTTGCAAGCACCAATATTGATTACAGGCCATACCTTAAAAAATATGGCCCGAGTAAAAAATGTAATTAACTATCAACTCATTTAGCAGTCAAAATTAAACTATCCTCTGGCATCTTGCCAAAATGCACTACTCCGAAATTAATCATTAATGGAACCAAACTATTTGAATGAGGCCCTGGAGAATATACATGTTGTATTTACTTTAGTAACAAGGATTGCTACAAAAGATGAATTCTGCAAAAATAGGATATCCAAGGCGTTTAATTAAAAAAAACCCCACATGTGGAGCTTGAATCATCACTACAACAATGCCAAAGTCTTAATCCCAAATACATGGGTTTGCTATAAGAACAAAAACAATTCAAGGTGAGCTATCGTAACAATCAAATATTACACTTTATATGCCCCTAGCATTAATACTAACCAACTACGAATCGAAACATTAGTTCTAATTATCATTCATTGCTATCCATTTTCATGCTCTTGCACATTCCTATTCAAGTCATTCTATCCAAGTCCTTCAACCTACATTTTCGTCTTTAAAGCTCTTTAAGATTCCATCAACATATACAAGTTTCTCTCAATTTTATTCAAATTTGTAACTCCAATATCCTTTCAAATGCTTTTATTTCGAAAGCTATCTTTTTAAAATTGTTAACTCGTGTATCTTAAAACGCATATCAGCTACCTGTATATTACTACAATGCTCCCTTTAGAAAACCCATCATTCATATAGCTGTCTTTTTAGAATTGAACCTCATGTATCTCAAAACACATCTCAGGTAAATCCAAAATTCCAACAATACTCCCTTTAAAAAACCTATCATTCAAATAGTAGTGTGAGCTTTGCAATAGAGTGCTCCCATTAACCTTGGTGGCATACATCTTTAGAAAATGTCACAAATCTTTCAAATTGTACCAAGAGGTTAGGGATGTCCTTTTAACCTCTAAAAACACCATGTATCAAAGTAGATACAATAACACATGTTCCAAGTAGTGAGTTAGTGCATATTGATTGTAGATGGTTGATGAGTCAACTTGCACCATTGATTATGACCAACTCTAATTTTCCAACTCAATCTGCTAATTGAAATAATAGCGTGTTCTATTCTAAACAGATTCCTACATCTATTCCCTTGAAGACTAATCAAGGAATGCTCCTCAGAATTGCTGAACACATACTCTTAAAATTTACTCCTAAACTATAATGCAAAAGGCAAAACTACCATCAAGTAAAACAAAGCTGACCAACCATCCATCATCATCAAAAGAGAATTGCATTTTTCACTCATAGAGAATCTCTCTCCAACCTTGTGATTCTCTATCCAAACACCTCAAACGTCAATAGGCTACTTTTATAATTATAACAAAAGTTACCAACTAGGCCAAAAGGATGATTAAAAAGGGGATTATTAGTTGTATATTTGCTTAACATCATTCTTTAATATCCTTTTGCTGCATCTTTCTTTTCTCCCTTAATGTGTCTCAAATATGCCTTGACTAACCATCTCACTTGACCCAATATTCAGTGTCAAGCCACACTTCTGTATATACAAGGTTGAACATCTAAAAATTCATAGGGCACAAATGGAGCGTTGTAAATTTGTGACAAACTATAGATATGACATTCTCTTATGATTTCCAGTATGTCAAGCTATCCTACCAAAAAAGTCACAGGAACAAAGATGTGTAAAACAACGATGACAACTACAACTAACATATAAAGCAGGCAAAATTCAACCAGCAATCAGACATCAAACTCCACAGACCACAACACATCAATCAAAATCTCAAAAACAATAAGGCGAAAAAAAGCTGAAAATCCTACCTCGAAACCAAAACCCATTCTGAAAGCTTAAGATTCAGCCTTAGAACCCTCACAATGAGGACTCTTAAGAAAATTTTTTGCCGGATATTTCACATTCGTCACTCCAACCTCAAAAATCAAATTATCACCGCTCGATCGAATTCCAGTAATAGACCACCACTTGAAAAAAGCCTTGACCTTAATTCCAACAAGTTCCGCAATCTTATTCTTCACAATTTTTCCTTTCAAAATCTTCGAGTATGTCGCGAGGTAATTGTCCGGTGGAAGTGTAAGCTTGCATTGATCCTTCAAATTTATTGAAAATTCGCCTGAAGTATGATTAAGAGCGTAACCGGCAACATTTGTAGGAAGAAGTCCGATCGGAAATCCGAAGGTTTTGAGGTCCTTGTGAGCAGAAAGTGCCGAATTAGGGCTAGATTTAGGGTTTTCAAAGGAAAGAGAAAGGGAAAATAGGATTGACATTGATAGAAGAAACACGATTTTCGCCATTATTGATGGTTGATTATTGAAGGCTTATCGTCGTGTTCTTCTGCTTCAATGTTTAATGTGATTGATGTATTGAAGTTTGTTGCAATTTTATATGGTCGAAATCTTGTGATGTGTTTGGTCTTTCGAATTTTGAGCTAGGACAATGGATTTTTGGACTCCACAACAAGATATTATTTGTAGGATATTCTATTTTTGGTCAAATTTCAAATGGATAATATTTCTACATACCCTAATTATGAAAATTATGATCTGTATACCGGATAAATTCATATTCGAAAATCTGGAAATTAGGTTTTACTAATAATGAAAATTATGATATGTCTTTGATTCAGATTAAATCTGATATTTAGATCTCGGATTTTTGGTTTTTATTTTTGGGAAAATTACTTTAAAAACTCTCAACTATTCGCGCTTTAAATATAAAACTCCCAACTATTGATTATTATTCAAAACTCCTAACTATAGACCCATCTTAAATATAAAGCACCGATACATTTTATAACCTGTTTTAACCGGTTACCTTTTGTTGAAATGAGAGAGGTACTTGAAGGGTCGTGTAAGGTCAAAGGAAATCAGGTGATTAATAAATACAATTGGGTCCCACTACATCTCAATTAAAACCAATTTATCCGGTTATAAGTCATCTTGGACTTTAAATATAAAATGGGCCTACAGTTGGGAGTTTTAAATAATAATTAATTGTTGGGAGTTTTATATTTAAATCGCGAATAGTTGAGAGTTTTTAATGTAATTTTCCCTTTATTTTTATGTTTTGTTTTTTCAAAAAATTTGCTATCTTTTACACATAAAAGTTTAAACTTATTTCACTTTATTCCTTTCATTAATCAAGTTTATGGATTAAAGTTTAAAAACAAATTATTTTGAGAATATGGTTGGATATTTAAAAGTTAAGTTAACAATAAAATTATTATGCAACATAACAGTAGTTGAGACTTGTAAATATTATTACATTCAACAATATAAACAATGTTTTCTTATGTATGTATATATATATAAGCCATGATGTTTTCATCAGATTGTTGACAATTTTGACAAAAGTGCCTTAAGAATTAGCCCCTCCGAATCAATTTCGTTGTCGTATTTGCTTGGGCACGGTTATTAAGGATGGTGTGGAGTCTATTAAAAGGTGGCAGCCGGGGTATTTTAATTGATTAAATTAATTGTAAAGGTGGTAATTGGAGTATTATAAGTAGTAAAAGTGTGGGTATTTATGTAATAAAAGATTGACGAAAAAGGAAATGAGACAATTGATATGAATTTGCCAAATAAGAAAATGGGACAACTAAATTGATTCGGAGGGAGTATTATATAAGCCATAATGTTTACTTAATGTACTTAACTAGGATTATAATGCTCAAAAGGTGTGTTTCAAGCACTAATACATATGTATTTAACTTATAAAGACAACAATTTGAATGAAAATAAAATTGTTACAACATTTGAGAGTTTTGATGAATTAAACGGTTAATTAAACGTTAAAATAGTGAATTAATCATTTGAGAGCATAAAAGTGGTTTAGGTCAAATTATAAAAACAACAACTAACACTTAATAAGGGTAGAAACTGGTGAATTAACGAAAAATGCTACGACAGTTAGATAAGGCTCGAACTGGATGCTACAATGTGGAAAAATCTTACAAATGTGTTACCACTTGCGTTTTATGAAAGTTGAATGCTAACATGTGGAAAATCCCTAAATTCTATATGGCTAATGAAGAAGGTATATCTACTCATCTGCTAAATCTCATAGATGAACATTGAGTCTTGCTAAGCGATAAACCAAGTTGCATGGGAGGAATCTTCTCTACGAGTTTTCCATGGTTAACCTATAATTTCTTTTTCTTAGTCCAATCAAATGTTTAAATATATCTTTATAGATCTGGATCCCCAATGTATTATGCTTTTCCAAGTCATTCATAGAGAAACAATTCTTTAGGCATTGTTGAATTGAGTCAAGCATAATAATATTGTTTTCTATGCGTAATATCTAATCTACATATAAAACCAAAAGACAATAAGAAATCTAAAAACCTCTTGATGGGTTTCATGGTCTACTAGATCTACGTGGGGACGCACTAGAAAATATTTCCTTCTCAACAATTTGAAAATTTTCACATAAACTATGTATGAGTGGAGCAATAGGAGGTGGTGTTGGAATCACTTTCTACAAAGCAGGGGTAGGATAGGGAAGAGCAATATAGATTGGCTGCATTTCCTTAACTACATGCATTAACACAACTAAATCCTCTTCGACATAGAGTGATCCATATCCATTTGTTACAACTTTAGAATTTTTTTTCAATGAATATATACTCACACTTACCTTTTTGGAAAGCAAATAAAAGTAGTTTTTTTATCCCGTACTAGTATATGTGGTGATTCAGGTGGTACATATAGACCAACAATAGAGAAACGACGATTGATGTTACAATATCTTCGTTCAATGTTGTTTATACTCGGTTTTACAACATGAATTTATGCGTCGAGGGAATAATATGCTTCTAATAATAATTCATATATGCATGTGGTCTTAAGCTAGATGATAGGAAAACATTTCTTGAAATTTTGGTATAAAAAATCTCATAAAAGAACATTAGGTGTCCCTTAAAAACGCTCCATCTAAATGCAACCGCTAGGTTCCAACTACAAGTGATCGTTGAGTATTAGTCCTTGTGTTTGCTTCCTTCGATGCTCCACCACCATTGTTTTACTCAGTGAGATATGCCATAGATTGAGTTATAATGTAATCAAAATCACCTCAAATCATGGATAATATGACATGTAGATAACAAGGTTGTTTTCTTGTACTTATCAATCTTTGTATTTGATACAATTAAATTTTATTAAAAACTAGGCAAAATTAATTTTAAAAATCCAAAAGTTGGGTGATTTAATTCTAAAAATCTCAACTTTTAATTAATATTTAAAAATCCAAACTTTTGAAGTTGTCTAATTTTAAAAGAGGGTGTTAACCATAATACGTGGTAGCCACGTGTGTCTTTTACAAATTCAGTTTTTTTTTTTTTTTTTCAAAAAAAAAAGAGTTTAACGAGGGATGGCAGTTCAGTCCGGATCCGACCTTAATCCGACTTGATCCGAGGAAAATAATCTGATTCGAGTCCCATGAAAAAGTCATTCGACTTCGACTCCGACTTTACAGTCCGAGTTAGAGACGGACCGGAGTTGGACCCTATTAAAAATTTGACACTCCGATCCGACTCCGACCCTAAAGGAAATCCGACTTTGAATTTGACTTTTACACCAATATTTTGTTTCCTTTAAACTCTAGACGAGACTAATTAAAGCTTTCTCTTATACTAATTGTAATTTTCTATTTTGAAAAACTACTTGGTATTTTTATTTAGATTAATCAATCAGAATACGACAAATCAATTAAGAGAAATAAAATACGCCAAATCAAAATACGAGAAAATTTTGTTAAATTGTAGTAGGACTATTTCTCTGGTTAAACTTGAATTCAAAGTACGTATTTTTTTAAAACTGTTAAATTGTATTTGAAAAATATATTTTGTTAATTTTGTATGCTTTATAAAACCATTAGTACAATATCACAAAGATACTGTTTGATAATAATCTGACTCCGCATCCGACTACGTTGGAGGTCCGACAGTCCGAGTCGGGGCAAACTTGGAGTATCCATAATTCGACTCCGAGTGAAGATGGACTGAAAATAAAGTTCGACTAACACCAGGAGTAAAGTCGAAGTATGTATAGTCCGAGTCGAGTCCGACCCATTGCCATTCCTAAGTTTAACCCAAACCCTTGTGCTTCCAGGACCTTAACCCCTGATATCCACTGTCCCCACCACCACTAAGGTGGGATTTTTGTTCCTATAACCTATTATTTAATTTTTAAGAATATAAAATACCAAAAAAAAGCACCAAAACTGACCTTCTAAAATGATAGTAGGTCATTTATTGCTAAAAAATAATTAAAAAATTCCAATATTTGGTTTCCTAAATATTAATCAATAATTGGAATTTTTAGAATTAAATCACTCAGACGAGTTTATAAAGTAATTTTCCATAAAGATTACACTAAGAGAATATGCCCTAGCTCCCTCAGGCCCATAAGATTGACCCAAATTCTCAAATTAAACGGTCTCACGATGAAACCATTTCTATTAGGCTGAATCATTACACACTTACAGTTTTAAAGTGATCACTTATGATTTTAAAGCAATTAATTACAATGTAAAGTGACCAAATATATCATTAGAATGATCGCTTACATTCTTAATGTGATTAACTTTGACTTTAAAGTCATCATTTACACTTTTAAAGCGATTACTTATGATAATCTTAAAATAATTATTTATAACCTTAGATTGTTTACTTACAATCTTAAAGTGATTAATTAGTGAAAGGAACTGATTGGATGAGTCTGTCTCATACAAGACTTGCTATATGACTAGAGCTCTACGACGTGTAGAGGTGTTCATTCGGGTGATCGGGTCGGTTTTTGACAGGTGTCATTTGGTTCGATTATTTTTCGGTTGCTTGTTGCGACAGGTCACGCTCGGATCGAGTCGGTTAGTCACGGTTTGGTTGAAGATCGATTATTCGAGCTAACGGGTTAGCATCGGTTCGGTGTCGGTTGATGTTCGTGTCGAGTGTTAATCGGTGTTGGGTTGTCAACGGTTAATAATTGGTTCAGTTTTGTCGAGTACATATCGAGTTTGATTTTTTTTAAAATAGAATTCAGCTACGTATTATTAATTACTATCTATCGAGTCAATATCAAATTAAGTTCTTAGTTATTTTTTAATTGATGTAAAGATTCCCTTTACTTAAAATAAAATAGTTAAAATGCAAATCAATTTTTGATCATTACTAATTTGTTACTTTTACTTGTTTTGACCGAAAATTAAAACTATAAAGTTCTATCAATTTTCATCTAATACGATTAAAAGTAGTTAAATAAACATTGACCATTGATTATTAACTCTAAATATATGAAACTATGAATTTATAAAATTTATTTTATCAAAAATTCTAACACTTTATTAGATTAACCAATAAGATGATTGAATATGAGTTTATCATAGTTCTATGTTAAAAATTAGTTCAGGTTTGAAGGAATTCGATCTAAAACTCGTTTTGATTAAGTCGATTTTAGCCGGTTCGAGTTCACTTTCGAGCATGATTCGGGTCGGATATGACTCGGGTCGGTCATTTTTAGGTTCGGATAATCTCGGTTAACGGTTATGTGTCGGTTAAAGTTTGGGTTCAGAATTTTAGGTCGGGTCACTTTTGAGCAGCTCTAGCGACGTGTCGAGGACTCATTAGGGGCTCGAATCCGACCTTTAAATATGCAGACTTTAAACGTGTTGGGCCTTAAATGATTTGGACTTGAAACTGACCATTTATTTACATATATGAAGTAGGCTAACTGAGAGCTCTATATGGGCATTAAACTAGCTTTTATTTTTTATTGACTTCAATTATGATACATTACTATAGATTCATAGTAGTTAATAGTCTAAGTATAATTAGCAAAAGCAACTAAATTAAGACATTTTACTCGATGTAACATTCTTATTTCACTTAAAATTTCCATGAACAATATTATGAACACAAATACTTGGGTGCAACCGCTGCATATATGCGGCCATTTATTATTGGGCTTAGTATTGGATTTTACATTTAAGGTGTGTAGTAGTTATTAAACTTAAACTTTGAAATAGGCCATTTGAAATTTGGAATAGGCGTTTTAAATCTAGGAATCATTTTTTTAAAGCTTGGAATATGCCTTGTATCATTTGAGTAAGTATAGTATTAAAGCTTGATTGTCTTAGAGTTGCCTTTGTTAGGCTTAAAATTGACCATTTGAAACTAGGATGGCCTTGTGATTTGTGAGGTTTGTAGTAATCATAGATATTAAACTCAAACTCTTGGTCATTAAGCCTTTTAAGTCCTAAATTTGTTACTTGAGCCTTGAAATTGTCATTTTAAGGCTTGAAATTCATGATTTAAGACTTAGAAATTGATATTTTAAATTTTAGAGTATATGTTAAACTTAAGTTCTCAAATATGCCTTTTAAGGCTTGAAATAAACCTTTTGAGTCTTGAGATAGACCTTGTATTATATAATCACTTGAAAGTTAAAACTATCATATTACAACTCTTCACCATTTTTTAACAACCACCATCATCATCAACATCAAATACCCTCATTTCCACACAATTATCTTCACCATTATAATCTCTTGTATTTGCATAAGATCGGGAAATTTTCTGTATTTGCATATCTATCATAGTATCGATTGTAATCAATAAACAATACTCCTCACAATTATTAACCATCATCAGCATTAAAAATTCCCTTCTTCTTTAAAATTATCATTGTCATCTTTGTCGTCATCCTCATCTTATCATCATCATCATTATCATCTTCATCATCATCGCTCTCTGTAATGAAGCTTGATCATCCATTAACAATAGTAATGGTCTTGATAAAGCTTTGAAATCAGACGACGAAGCCAACGGGGACCAATTTTAGCAATACTCTCTTTCCGCATATATATTAACACCATGATTATTTTACTCGACCTCCATTAATAGCAGTGAGTTTGAGAGATTTTTTGATGATCATGTTGCTAACTGGAAGAAGATACATTTTGTTCTTTTAATAGAATTAATTATTCTATTAAAAGGGAAGAACAAATGGGTTGGACTTTAGAATATTGGTCGCATATAAACACCCGTTGCACAGGAGATTTCCTGTATTATGAATAGATCAAACCGAATTGGAACAAGGTGAGAGGACCCAACTCATTCAAGTCCATTTTGGTTATTATTTGAGCATGGCCCGACCCAACATTTTTTTATTAAATCTTAACCCCTTCTTATCTGATCCTATGCAGGACTAAAAAATTTTGAAAAAATATTTCTCTCTTCCTTTTTTAATGAAGTTCTTATAGGAAATGTTCATGTCAGTTAAAAAAATAAAACATTTCAAAAAGTAAAAAAATTATTTTAGTGAATAATAAAATAGATACAATAAACATTAAAAAATAGAAAAATTTGCTCAAAATAATCCTAACTATCACCCGTTGGCCAGAACTAATTTCAACTATTAATTATTTTTTAATAATCCCAACTATTCTTCTAATTTGTTCAAAACATACCCTTCCTCAAGGTGATCGGCTGCAGCAGGTATTTCCCTTCCCCTTTATTTTTTTCCCTTTTTTGGGTCATCTCTTCTAAAAACACCTTTCTCCTTCATTTTATTAATTAAGGAAAATTATCAATGGTACCCCTGTGTTATAGCACTTTATCAATTGTACCCCTGTGTTTTTTTAATTCCAATGGTACCCCTACCTTTTTGAGCTAATTACGAACGTGACACTGTTCACCTTTTTTCCGTTAAGTTGACGTTAAATTTCATTTAAAAGTAAAGGAAATTATCAATGGTACCCCTGTGTTATAGAACTTTATTATTGGTACCCCTATATTATAGCACTTTTAAATGACATTTAACGTCAACTTAACGGAAAAAAGGTGAACAATGCCACGTTTGTAATTAGCTCAAAAAGGTGGGGGTACCATCAAAATTAAAAAAAACACAGGGTTACCATTGAGACAGCCCCTATTTTAGCGGCTTAATTAATAGTAATTAATTAAGTTAATTTAGGTATTAAATTTTAAGTATATTATTTTATTTGGATCCTGAATAATATATTATATTTTTAAGAATATCAGTCGTATTAAAATTGGGACAACATAAGTTATACGATGAAAATAGAATAAAAAGTAAAATGTGTCATGGTTAGACACATAAACATATGAGGTGTCAAACCTTTAGCAACAATCAAGTTACTCATCGTCATTTCTTTAAAAACAAATAGAGAAAACAATCCAGACTAAAAGAATTGAGCTTCCATCCTCTATCAAACCTCAACACCATTATCAATCATCACTACCACCATCGTGCCTCCGCACACGCCGCCGCTACCACGCCACCTTTGCCACCACTTCCGTCACCATTTTCTCACCACTTTATTTTTGGTAAAGTTTCATGCTTTGTTATTGATATTAAAGCTAGGGTATTATCAATTTGGGGTTTTTGAGTTGAATCTCAATTGGGTTTATAGAAATTCTTATTTGGGGAAAAATTTGTGAATTGAAGTTCCATTGGAAGATGATGAAGTTGATCATTGAAGAGGTGACTCATCCATGGTTTTCAAAAAGCTTATATATCAAGTTTTAATGGAGATTTGTTCATAAAAGAGGTAAGACACAATTAGTCTAGCTTTTAAAGTTTGATTTTGAGTAACTGATTTTATATATCAAAGTTATTTGATTTATGACTATGATTTCATTCAATATATTGTTTATTGTTGAAAATCTGATTTATTATGCTTTGAGTTTGTGATGACTAAGTTATTGTCAAGATTATTGAGTTTAAACTCCATGTTGAACTTGGGTGATTATAATCTTGTTTGTGGGTTATAGTTTGAGTGAATCAAATTTCTTTAGGTAAATTTTATTATGATACCAAATTATATTTCTTGTATCAAATTGAGTTTTGTTTTATTAAGTTTTGAGTTCTTGTTTAATGTTGTTTAGTGATGTTTATTTGTGTTTAATTTCTACATTAATTGGGTAATTATTTCTAGTATCAAATTATTTCAGTCATTTGGATTCGTTTTGAGTTCTAATTCATGTGGTAGTATTTGATTAGTGGTTACAATTTGAGGTTTTGGTTATCTTCAAAGTTTAAAAACAAAGTTCATTTAAAGTTCTTAAAATCCAGATTCTGTCCACTTTGTTCTTGACTGATTTCGAGTATCTTCTGGTTTTGAGTTCTATTGTCTGCATAAGATTTGTAGAGCTTTGAGTCGCGGTCGCGAGGGCACTTGAATTGCCCCCAAAATGAGTTCGTATGAGACAGTTATGTTCAAAATAGTGAAATACTAACCAGCTGTCTAGAAAATCGACACTAAGCTTTCTGTTTTACCATTTTTGGGGTCGTTCTGATTGTTTCTGGGTTTTGGTGTCTGGATAAGAATTATAGAACTCTGAGTCAGGGTCGCGTAGCCACTTGAATCGCCTCTATACGCGTTCTTGTTAGGACGTTATGACCAAAATACTAATAGGTGTCCTGATATGATACTAATACGAATTTATAAAGTGGATTAGAAACTATGAAATATATTGGATGTTTAAGGTTATTTATTGGGTATTTGAGATCAATTTAGGGTCATTAATCATTCTTGAAGTGGAGTTATATTGATTATAGATATTGTTGGGCTTGAAGAATTCAAGTAGTCCTTACCATCTTCCGTTCCTTTGTGTTAAAATAAGTTTTAAACATCTTCATCTTCATTTTATCTAGGTGTATGTTAATTTAAGGGTTAAAAGAACCATCAAATTGACATTTAAATTGTTGTGTGTTAGGTTTTTAGAAAGTCTTTTTGTTGGAATAATTGAAGTAGTATCAAGGAGTCTTTTTGAGGTCCATCAAAGTAGCCATTGAAGAACTAGCATTTGAAGTGGATTTTTGGTTTTTGGTTTTCAAGTTTCGTGTGACTGTGTGGAAATTAAATTTGCTCAAAGGTAATCCTACAAACACTATTATCTTTTAAATTTAATTTAAGTATTTCAAAGTTCAAGTTATGTTTTATAAGGTGTGGTATTACTGCTATTTGTATTTGAGCAAAATTGTACTCCCTCCGTTTCAGTTGACTCGTCCCATTTGACTTTTCACGGATTTTAAGGGTTGAGTGGGGTCCATTAAAAAGGTGGTAGTTGGGTATTTTAATTGATTAAATTAATTGTAAAGGTGGTAGTTGGGTATTAGGAATTGAAAAAGTGGGGGTATTTAGGTAAAAAAAGGATAGCCAAAAAAGGAAATGAGACAAGTAGTATGATAATGCCAAATAAGGAAATGGGACAAGTAAACTGAAACGGAGGGAGTATAATTTATTGATGTTCGAAACTTTAGAATTTGACTTTATTTGACCTGACTTTTTAATCCTTGATCAAAATTATGTTTTGTATCTTCATAACTTTATAAATATGAGCTTTTAAATATTGTGCTTTGAAAATGAGTTATGATTATTGATTTTAAAGAAAATCAAGTGATTTATTGATTCGTTTTGTATTGAAATGTTCGACATTGAAAAATGTCCGTTTTTTGGAATTGGCAACGGATAGTTATATCCGGATTATTGTGAAATTCTATAGCTTGATAATAGGTAATGCTTTTCGGATCGGTCTCGAGGCCCCGATCCCGTTTCGTTCTTGCAAGAACCGTATTTCGGTGATGACGATCACCCGTATTCTCAGGATTTAGATCAAGCCTACTTCCTGACGGTCCACTATATTCCCACGTTTTAAAGTTGTGTTATATTATTGTTTTAATATGAGTTTTGAATAAATACGTATGGTATATAAAGTTTTGTTTGTTTCACGAATGAAATCATATGTTTCATTTGTCGTATTTTGATTTCGCTATTTACTTGTAAAGTAATAGCCGTATGTTGATTTTCGCTATTTACTTGTAAAGATATAGCCGTGTTTTGATTCACTATGAACCAAAGATTCTCAGTCATATTTATGTCAATACCAAACGGTCTTTTAAAAGCGTTTGGGTTTTGATAAATTATTGTTTCATAAGGAGATACCAAATGAGCAAAAGATTACATTAGAGATGTTTGTAAATGACTTGTATATAAATGTATTAGTTTGTTGGATTACTCAACAATTCAATTGTTGACAGTCTTTGATGGGGCCTATTCCTTACGGGGGATAGATCCATTTTCAGGTTAGCTCTGCTGTGGAGACGATGCCTACATGTATTATGTGTTATGTGCGAGGCGAAAACTTCTTTTTGAAATACATTTTGTAAAGATATTAGTAAATTAAATTGTAATAATTTCATAATATTTTGTAAATAGTATTTACTTAATTAATCTAAAAAGTTTTAAATACTCTGATATTAGTTTGTTGTGGCTATTGAGCCACAGGTCGGATTCAGCTCAGACTTTTATAAGTCTTCCGCTGTGCTTTGTAGACAGTAATATTATACTGTTTATGCTGGATTGGGCTATTTCAACCATTGATAAAGTGTTATAACACAGGGGTACCATTGATAATTTTCCTTTTATTAATCCCCTCCTTTTTCTTCCTTAGCGATAACGACGATGAACTTGGAAAGCTTATTCAAGGTGTTACAATTGCACATAGAGGTATTTTAGTGCATATCAATCAAGTCCTTTTGCCTAAAAAGAAGAAATCTGCAAGTGGTGATACTCCTGCTAAGAAATCTTCTAAGAAGGCTTAAAATTAGGGATTTGATGTTTAGATAAAAAAAATGATGGTGTAAATTTTGGGATTATAATTACATAAATCTAGGGTTATGGCTTATTTTTGGGTAGCTTTTCGAAGTCATTTCGGCTTGTAAATTGTATGTTCATATAAGGAATGTAGTTAGTTCTAACACTTTTTGAAGCCATTTTGGTGTGTAAATCGGTTCATGAAATGGAAGCTGCATTTCGATCCTTATAATTATCCGCAAAATTTCTCTCAAATCTCGATCTACTAATTTTCAATAATTTTTTCTAGTTATACGAAAAAAGGTAATAAAACTGGCAGTTATCACACAAGATAAGCGCCAATTGCCTAAACTGGGATCATTAATCCAACCCATTAGATTAATTGGGCTTTTTAATGTGTTATTGATCTTATTTTCTCTCTTAAAGAAAGTGAAAAAGTTTCAATTCAGTCTAAAAGGGATCAATATCATATGTTATAGGAATTTGAAGATTTTGAAGGTTTAGCTTTCAATTTGGGTTTTTTTTTTTTTTTTTTTTTTTTTTTTTTTTTTTGGGAGAATTTAGGGTTCAACAATGGAGGAAAAATGGGGAAGAAGAAATTATAGGAAAATAGGAAAATAGATGCGTATAGCGGAATTGCAAGAAACTATTTCTTAACATCTAAACAGAATCGGATGCATATCATAATATGAATTATCAGATATAGAAGAATATCATACCCTTGATGCGTGAATTCCACGTTACATAATCACATATGAAATATACCAAAAAGAGATAATAGAACGTCAAATGTCGTTCCTCTAATGTTGGTCTACAAGCATCGAACGGATCACCACGCATGCTAGTGCGGAATAAGAAAAACTCATTTTTCTCATTACTTTTTTAGGTGGAAAATATATAGAGAATACTAGAATTTAGTATCTTCAAATGAGATGAACAAGGGCACTATATATACACTTTTCATCACCCTTTCATCTCCACAAATCGAAGTTACAAACACTAATGATAATTTAAATGTGTGGTTTAATTCTCAATTAAACACACCATCAATACATGCAATAAACTCCTCATACTTAAGTGTTCCATTAGCATCTTATGTTCTTGGTGCCAATATATATCCGGTCGATTACTTATATGTGTGACCTCATAGGACCCGATTATAATAGTAGTAAACTAATCATATTAGATACATATCATAGTTGGTTTCTAGCAAAACACTATGACCACGTAAAATAATCAGATGTATTTTATCTCCATAATTCATCCCATTTATATATAGTAATTACACTTGATCAAAAGACACTAATTTTCTTCAATCTCCCACTTGTCCTTGAACAAGTGTGTAACCTTAAATTCCTTAAGTCACTTTAATGTCAAATTTGATAGCATAATGACGACTCACATCATCTATACTGATGTTCAAATTTATTTCTTGAAATATGAGTTTGAACTGTCAAAACAAATGATTAACTCTTTAATCCATTTGAGCACGGCCATGCATTTTCAGTTTTAACTCTTCAAGAGGCCAAAGACACCAGTCCTAATTAATAGGAGGACTTATCCAGTCTCGTATAACCAAAACTCCCACTTAACTTTCAGCAAACCTGAGCATTCCCTTTATAGCCTCCTTTTACAGCACGACGTTTGAGAATGTCAAGAGAATACTAATCATTATATGAGAATAGTTTCATACGCATGTCAAAGGAATCCACTAAACATAACAATGAAATTCTCCAAACAATTTTGAAGAACATCAAGTAGGTCAGTCCAATATGTATCTCTATACATATCTATGTAAATGACTAGACATCTTTATGTCTCTATAGCCCATGAAACTGCGCTATCAATCAACTTACAACTAGTCTACAAAGAATTCATTTATGTCCAACTTAATGATTCGGACTAGGGACAAAAAATATTTTAAATAACTTCGGTTCACTTATACGGTTTCATTTATCAAATCACATATTTGACAAACCTATTGAATGTTGTAAAATACTTTGGACATTTTATTTAATACCAAACCAAGATTAAATAAGAACAATAATTTTATTGATAAACATAAACTAACATATCAAAGTGCTTTAACTTTGTGACTAGTTTTATAATAATAAAATAGTACACAACTATAACAACTCTCCTATATGTTTGAGCATCAAAACTTTTGTATAACTCTTTATACTTGAGTTAGGACTATAGTTTAGTTAATAGATATAATCCAATAGAATTTTGCATACTTTCAAGTTTTCTTAACTTCAATTGTAGAATTAGCTATAACGCCATGTTTGAAACTCTTTCAAAACTAACATCTCTTTCAGAGTAAAGGCAGTAACCCGATAATGATCAAAACCGCCCTTCTCTTTTAGTTACTAGCATATGTGTAACTTTTACACTCTTATTCAAACATATCTATCAAACTAAGAACTTATCTTTTAGTCCTATTAAGGTACTACAAGATGTTCTTAATCATCGCCCTATGGTCAATATAAGGGCACGACTAGTTTCTTCTCATCATACTCAAAGCATAAGAGAATTCTAGTCAAGTAAGTACCATACATGATGGATTTAATGGCCAAAGCACATGAAATCCTAATCATCCTCTTAAACTCAACATATATCATTCGACATAGTTTCTTACTAAGAGAAATGCCATGAGACATGGGTTGGAAACACTTCTTAAAGTTGCCCATTTTAACCTATCAAAGACATTATCAACATAAGCTCTTTCACAAAGTTCAATCATACATCTAAATCTATCTCTATAGATTTGGATGCCCAAAATGTACGAAGCCTCTCCGAGATAATTTATAAAAGAACAACTACTATGTCAAGCCTTTTAACAGACTCGAATATTGATGCATTGTTCCTTATAATCAATGATTATTATTATTATTATTTTGATTATTAATATTATTTTTAAAATAAAGGGAAATTATCAATGGTACCCCTGAGGTATAGGGTATTAGTTTTTCAATCTATTGAATTTTATTTTGCGTGTGATGTTTTGTCCAAATTATGAAGGTTTTTGGAGAAATGATGCACTTATAAGCAAAGAAGTGCATGAATAATGTACGGTACCCATCTTTGAGATACTTCCCCAAGCTTGTTTAAGTGGCATGTCAGCTTGCTTGCTCAGCTATTCAATAAGTTATTACTCCTAATTAACTATTCATTTACTTCTAAATCATTTTTAGCAATTCTCAATTTTCCTGAACTCGCTGACTTATTACCTCGATCCGCTTCGAGTTCGCCTCGTGATGTTCAAGCTGCTGCTGCTTTAACTGCTTCTATGCCTATGAACTCTGGACCAGAAGATGAAGACTTTACTCGCTGGCCGCCATGGTTGAAACCTTTACCTCGTAAGAAATTCTTCATTCAATGTGAAATTCATACTGATTCTCATAAAAGCGAATGTAATATGTACTGTTTGGACTATATGAATGGTTCTCTTTGCTCCTTATGTGTTGCTCATCACCAAAGACATCGGGGTATTCAGGTATACTTTAATTTACATTGGAAAAACTAATTATTTTTATTCAAGATTTTCAATTTGGGTAATTTAATACTTTGTATTATTGTTTTAACAATGTGGATTTTTAGTTTTTATTAATGGAATGAATCCAAAGTTTTGATTTTTCTTGTTTTAAATTCATGGGTGTATGTGCCGGAACACACGACCTTAATCATGAAACCCTAATTACGAAATCAAGAAAGTAGCTAGGGCAAGATACCTACAGGGTGTCCAGTCCTGTAGAATGAAGACCACGCCACTCCCACCAGGACAACTCGCCCTGTGGAAAGATTATAGAGTTCATATACCTACAGCGCTACCACCCCTGCAGAAAGAGAAAGGAACCAACATACCTGCAGAATTACTTACCCTGCAGAATGATAACAACGAAAACGATGATATGACAAGATGACAGCTGTAAAAGCATTGTTTAAACATTGCTGCAACTCGTATAAGGCGAGGCACCACACCTACCTCATACTATCATCATAAATGAGAAACAACCCATGGATGTCTACCAATCCATGGATGCCACGACAGCAAAAAGGATATTCTTTATCCCTCTTTGCAAACACTAAAAAGATCCCACTCAAGGTAAAAGCCAAAACAGCTCTTAGGGTTTAGGAATCTTCTCTTAAACCCACCACTATAAATACACAGTGCCATGCACTAACAAGAGGAGGGTAATTTTCCACGCTAGTAAACCTAACCAACCTTATAGCAACTAAAACCATATACAAATCTCTTAGCTACATTCTCAGTTCAATTACTGACTTTATCATCGAAGGAGGACCCCCGGAAGTCCCCTCTCCGGCCCTCGTTTGTTGTTGTGCGCAGGTTATCTTTGAGAAACAAGCTAGAATGAAACTCATACCTCCCCAGTGATTTACATCTATTGTGAATCGTAAAAGACGTTCTCTTCATCATTGAAGAGGGTGTTGAATGTTCTCTCCAGCAGGAACAATGGGTAAGCACAAGAACAGAGCAGCCATGGAAGGCAGCTATGGAAGGAGTGGAGGAAAAGGAAAGGGAAAAGAGAAGAAGAAGAAACTAACCATAATTAGGTTAATTTCGAAAAGTTAACGACATGTCAAAGGAAAAAACGTACAAAGGTCACGGTTGGAATTACCTCAAAAAGGTAGGGGTATAATTGGAATTATAAAAAACTTATGAGCACCATTAATAATACCCTCTAGCTCAGGGGTACCATTGATAATTTCCCTAAAATAAATCAAAGTTGGTATGGGCGAGGATTATTTTTGGGTCTTGTAGATAATATATACTATTATGAGTGGGTTTTTGTATTTAAATATAAACACTCCTCACTTTTATTTTCTAATCTTCCATACCTTCTTACTCATCTCCTTCCTCCATCTCCCTCCCTTACAACACTAAACCATCACCACCATCCCCATCCCCATCCCTTCTTCCTACAAATGTTGCCGGTTACACTCTTCTCTCTTCTCTCTCCTCCATTTTTGTCCCCATTTTTGTTCCCATCCCCACGCACCTCTTCTCTCTCCTCCATTTTTGTAAGTTTCTTAACCCATATTTCTTAATTAATGCTTTAATCTTTAAAGTTTGGGTTAATTTCATGAATCTTAGTTTAAATTAGTTTATATCTTGATAAAATTTGTAATGGGTAAGTGTTAGAAGTGAGATTTAAAAATGAATAAGTTAGGGTTTGTGTTTGGGATTAAATTGAAGGTAGGATGTACTACTTTTATGTATTTTGGTGTTTTTGTGATATTGGGACAAATTCATAGAAGCTTTTGATAAGTGTTATTTTTTATTAATAATGGTGATTTTGATAATTGATAATAGTTAGGGTTGTTGGTCACTTTTAATAGTTAAATATAATTTAATTAGGCGTATGGTGGTGAATGTGGTTATTGTTATTGGTTTTGTGGTGATAATAAGTACTAATAAACAATTATTGTATAAAATTACTAATAAAGAATTAGTGATAGAATTACTAGTAAAGAATTAGTGATGAAATTACTTATAAAGAATTATTTTATAAAAATAATAAAGAATTATTATAGCATGTGTCGTTAGCGGTGATTAAGTATCGTCATTGTAATTGTGGAAACATGGTTGAGCTTTAGTTGTTATGGTTAGTATGCAATTGTCACAAAACTAATTTCTTGTAATGGTTATGAGATGCCTAAGCTACTTATTGCTTTGTTCTCTTGCTTTGTCTTTGCAAACCTTGAAGAATGTAACAAATATGCTTGGAAATCATTATCACCTTGAGTTGAACCATTGAAGTCATGTGTAATATACTACATTATCTGATCAAGGCAACATAGTCTTGTTTTATTGCATAAGTGTATAAATTGAATCTTTCCCCTTGAACTTGCCTTATTGTAGAATTTAATGGAAACTAATATTATAGTTAAATTGATTAATGACATTGTTTGTAAGTAAACATGTTAGGTGTATGATTAGATTGCCTTTTCATATGAGTTGTGGCTTGTAAAGATCGAAGTAGGGTACTTAGTAGAGCAAGTAGCTCCTAAAGGAAGTCGAGTAGCCTTATTATTCGTACTTTAAACGTTTATAGGTGTTCGGTTCATAAGAGAGGCATCAGAACCTCCTTCGAAATGATTGTTGCGACTTGTTATCTTGCAGTTACAAGTATGTACATGCAGTAGCTAACTCTTGCATGCATCTTGAATATGTTTTCTTTGCGTTATATTGACTATAATTTGCTATTAAACATTATTAAGTTATTGTTTCAAATGTGGATTAGTTGTAGAGATGGATGAGAATGGGTTTTTATGTCGCGAGAGTGGAATGTTGGATTATATAATATGGAATGAGAATGATTCCTTATTGATAAGTTTTGAATTATGTTTTATGAATGGGAATGAATCCCTTAGTGATGGAGTAAGAAATTGGTTGATTGTAATGGAAATGAGTCCCTTAGTGATGGAGTAAGATATTGGTTGATTGTAATGAAAATGAGTCCCTTATTGATGAGATAGCAGATTTGTTCGATTATTGTGGCTCTTCTAGTTAGGGTACCCCAGTAGGTTTAGTTCCCGAAGGCATGGATCATCAGTATATGGTCGATGTACAGGGTATGTTCATAATTTACCATTGGACGCCGGTATGGCTCGTCACCGCCCTTGGTTGAGGTGTTGCCATGTGGGTCTTGCAAACCCCAATATATATGGTGGCCTCTAGTCACATACGTTTAGGTATGTTGGCTCCACTGGTTAGGTACCCCAGTGGGTTTAGTTCCCGGAGGCATGCAACATATGTATATGGTCGTTGTATGGAGGGTATGATCATACTTTACCATTGGGCGCCGGTATGGCTCGTCACTGCCCTTTGGTTGAGGTGTTGCCATTTGGGTCTTGCAAACCCCAATATGGTGGCGTCTAGTCACATATATATAGAGATTTGAAAGTGGTTAAGCTCTTGGTTCAAGTGATACCACAAAGTTATGAAGTCGAAAAGAAATGAAGAAGATAGAAATAATAGTGAGAAGTAGGAAGTGATGTTTAGTGGTTATGGTTGGCACTTGGATTGTTGTGAAATCACCCTCATATTATAACATACTCTATTGATGTTGATTATGCCTTATTATGATACGATGTTAGTTACTGACGTGTATTATGTGTTCTCATTGTTGATGGCTCATCTTTGATGGCCCTGCTATGACACGTTGGTCTATGACCTTACGTTGAGCAGCAGGGACATCATAGATAGACGTTACAGGTGATGGAGCATCTATGCATTGCATACGGGGAATGAGAGAGAACCTTGGAGCATGCAATGTTATATTTGTTTTTGACGCTACACGTAGTCTGTTTGCATTTAAATTGTTTATGTTTTTGGCTTGAGGCACATGTCCTCCTTTTGTACAAGTTATCTTTGTTGCTTTGTTTTTGTGGTTTGTATGATTTAAATAGTTATCATTATTTTTCTTTCTTCGAACTCAAGCGTTTACTATGGAACCACAATCTATGCCTAACATGTCGACAGAGGAATAGGCGATGAACATTCCGCTGTAATTTTTGTTACAAGGCTGTTGATGCCTTTTCTTTATTATGTTTTATTGATTGTTTATTTTCTTTTAGTGCGTCCAATTTCAAGGCAGATGCTGCCGAAATTTCTGGACGTTTTCGTTTGGAAGTTTTTCTGTAATCCCTAAAATTAAATCAAGTAAACCTTTCTTTCTTTTTTCTTTTCTTTTTCATTATTTTTTATTTTATTTTAAATGTAACACCCGAATTTCCTCCGTTCCCTTGCGGTTTTGGTTCCATTTAAAGGGTCGGAAATTCAAGGGTATTATAGTATGTTTTGAACAAATTAGAACAATAGTTGAGATTATTAAAAAATAACTGATAGTTGGGATTAATTCTGGCCAACGTGTGATAGTTGAGATTATTTTGAGATCACAACTAATACAAAGTATTTTTATTAAGTTAGTGGAAAACATGCAGGTACCAAAAGTAATACTATAAAAATGTTAAAATGAAGTTAGTGGACGATATGTGAGAACCATAAAAATTATTAAAATATTATAATTAAGATGAACAGAGTTATTTTTGTCTAAAATTTGTGATATAAATAAAAAAGTCTTTATGAGAATAACATATGGAGCATCCCAAAATGGCAAATGGGAACTTCTTTAAGGAACGAAATGATTACTATATATAACTGTAAGTAGGGATAATCATAAGGCGAGTTTGGAGCGGGTCCAGCCAGACTCGAACCCAGACCCAGACTATATTATTTTTTAGAGATCAAGACTGAAACCGTACCCTAAAGATCCAAAATTTTCAGACCCAGACACTCCTGATATGATGGGTTTAGGGTCCTTAATGTTAAAGGATCTAAAGAAATTCTCTTTTTGAGGTAAAAAATTGAACTATTGATTGATTACATATTAGTAAGTGTTGAAAATTTGCTCTAATTTTCGCAATCAAACAGCTGCAATTGGTGTGGATTTGAAACGCAATGGAAATTTATATGAAATCTAGAAGTAAATAAAAAGAATTTGATGAGTCAATTCCGAAGAATTAGTATTAAATTTGATAGTTCAATGAGTGATACTACTACATAAGAAAGATACAAAAGTGAAGAAATGAGAAAGCTGCGGGATTAAGGAAGAAAGTAGTTAGGGTTAGCAACTTAGCATATGGACTAATTTACATGAAATGAAATAGGGTTAGAATATTGTCTTTTTATTCGGGTCCGGGTTCAGGGGGCGGGTCTAAATGTCGGGTATGTCTGTGTCTGAGTCCAAAACCTTGGATCCGAATCCGTCAATTATTATTTACATTCAGATTTGATCTGAATCTGATAGATCTTGAAACATAAGACCCAAACCCTTAAAAAAAGGCGGGTCAGGAGTGGGTTCTACAAGATCCTAAACCCATGACCATCCCTAGGTGTAAGTAGAAAATGAAAATAGAGTTTAGTCAGGTTCCCGCCTTTTTGTGACTGCGGGCTTGAATTGCAGGACTTATAAATGTAAGTTTAGGTTTTGTTGAAAAGTTGCGCATTATATACTTTACTTTTTCTAAGTTCCCTCCATATTCTTAGTCTCTAATATGCAAAGATTTTGCCATTTTCACGAATTTGGTAGGGAATTTATATTTCTTCTCTCCTCAGTCCTCATTAGGGTTTTATAATCTCATTGCTTCTTGCTGTTGCACCACTTTGATATCTGTACATCATAACCTCTCTAGAATTTATAATCTTTTTTTTTTTCTGGATTGATTATAGCTTTTTATGTTTATTGTGTTAAAAATTAATTAAATATGCGATAAACTATTATTATTGTGTCATTGTTGAGCTAAGTCGATCAATAATGGAACAAGAACCATGAGAATTTTGAGTTTTTTATGATTTTACTTTTTAGCAAATGATTTTATATTAATACTCCCTCATATTCATAGATAAAGGGACAATAATGTTTTGCACTAAAACCAAAGAGGGGTGAGGGACCACTTAAAAGTGAGTGAAAAACGTTCTTTTTCATTAAAGGCATTGATATTTATGTGTTGTTGTGTCGTTGTGGTAAGGGTAAAAGGTAAAAAAGAATGACAAAAATAGAAATGAGACATAATCAATTAATTGACCCAATGAGAAAATGTCCCTAAATCAATAAATATGAGGGAGTATATTTTATTTTTGCCTAGCTAGGCTCATAAAAAAGCCAAGACCAGGGGTAATACGATGAGGTTTAAATTCTCTGGATGCGTTTGGAAACACACATTTCATTTCAAATTATGGATTTCAATTATGAAATCATAATGAAAAATTTGAAATGACAAGGCTTGGGGTGTCATTCTTAAATACTCATTTTGATTAACTATTTTTATAACATTAGTGGATTTGGCTCAAATCCAAATTTAAATTCTTGTTATTGCCAAACACTAACTTTAAGTCAAATCCATATTTGCAAATGAAATCATCATTTCCAAACATACCATTAAACATATTAAAAGGTCTTTTATTGAGAGTTTAAAATCATCTTTGATTAAGAAGGCGGGGATTAGGATTTATAATTGTCATGATCATATTGATGATGAATATGACAAGAATAAAGAAATTTCTATATCTCAACTAGGGATGGTCATGGATCAAGGACCTTATTGGACCCGCCTCGAACCCACCCCTTTTTTTTTAAGGGTGTGAGTCTTATTTTTCGATACCCATCGGGTCCAGGTCAGATCTAAAAATAATTGGAGGGTTCGGGTCCGGGTTCGAGATCCGGACCCTGGATACGCCCCTTAGATCCTTACCCGAACCCTTATAAATATTAAATTGTCTTTTTTTATTTGTCTTCTGCATATGATTTCTGCCCCCAACACTTATTTTCTTTTCATATATATATATATATATATATATATATTTAAGGTAAGTACTAATCAATTACCCTTATTTTATGGACTCGAATTAGTGTTTGTAATAGAATTTAAGCATATATGGAGACACTATGTGGCTTTAGATGTTAAATTAGTATTAAATATTTGAAAATATGATAATAACTCTCTTACAAATATACGAAAAATATAATGACTTAGAAATTTAAATTTGACTAATTAAAGAGACATTTTTTGGACCCATTAAGGACCCTAGACCCATTAAATCCGTAGGGTCTAGGTTTGAAAATTTTTGACCCTTAGGGTCCGGATCCGGGTCTGTATCTCTAAAAATGAAAAGGGTCCGGATCCGAGTCTGGTTGGACCCACTTCAGACCCGCCCCATGACCATCCCTAATCTCAACGAATGATCATCATAAATTCTAATGGGAGAAACTTAAAGAAAGTTGTTGCTCAACCTCCTCTAGAACAAGGTTGTGATGGTATTGATGATGAAGACATTCCTATTGCTTAAAGGATTATTAGAAGTTCAAAGAGAGAAAGCAGAAAAAAGTGTGTTTCTAATACAAATAAAAGACATTTTCTTGAGACAATACAATCTTCTTAAGTGTTCTTATTGTCATGTCAGATATGATGATCATATTCCTTTATCTAAACGAAAGAAGATAATAAGTTCCAACAGAAGAAAATTGAAGTAAATTGTTGCTCGATGAGATGATGTTGATGTTGATGCTGATGTTGATGTTTTCGTTTCTCGACAAATCATTATAAAGAACCTCAAAGAAAGTTGTTGATTCTTTTATTATGGTTGTATTTTGTTTATTGATGTAGGGTTTTTTTTTTCTATGAATTTTTTTTTTTTTTTGCATCTTTCATTTGATGGCATGGTAAGAAATCAATACTAATCTATCTAATCTCAAGCTTAGGATATTATATGGACATATAGCATGGTGCCAAAGAATTGAAGTTCTCATTGAGAAAGTAAAGCCTATTTCACTTCCACTCTTCCATATAAGCTTGCCTCAGCAGATTCTTCTCTGTCGTGATGTTTAATCCATTTTCAAACCATTGCAACTCCATTTAAACAAATCAAATCAATTTCAGCGAATTTTCGAACTCCTATCTAGTAGCAACACCCCATCAGCATTTGACACCTTCTTAGTTTGAGATACTCTTGAACTTGTCAATTTTGTTCGGTTTTGAGACTCCTATAAAACTAACCTTTAAGAGTTCTAACTTCTGGTTTATGTTATATCCCGAGTATCCCGTAAAATTTTTGTTGTTTTGCAACTAGTGATGGCTACAGTCTGGTTTGGGCCGGTTTCAGTTTCATCTCGTTCCAGTTTCTAAATATTGAAAACCTGATTTGGATCGTTGGACTCCGGTTCTGATTCCATGCGATTCCGTACAGTTCCTTAGCAATTCAAGAGACTGACGATTCCTGGATAGGGATGACAATGGGTCGGACTCGGCTCGGATTATACATACTCCGACTTTGCTCCAAATAATAGTCGGAGTTTTTTTTCAGTCCACCTCCACACGGAGTCGGATAATGCATACTCCAAGTTTGCCCGAATCGGACTCTCGGACCTCCAACGGAGTCGGATTGGAGTCGAATTATTATCAAACAGTATCGTTGTGATATTGTACTAATGATTGTAAAGCATACAAAATTAACTAAATATATTTTTTAGATACAATTTAACAAAAAATATGTACTTTAAATTTAATTTAACAAGAGAAATAGTCATACTACTACAATTTGACAAAAAAGTTTCGCATATTGATTTGGCGTATTTTATTTCTTTTGATCTGATTTGTCGTATTCTGATTTATTAATCTAAATAAAAATACCAAGTAGTTTTTCGAAATCGAAAATTACAATTAGTATGAGAGTATGAGAGGGAGTTTGAATTAGTCACGTCTTGAGTTTTAAATGAAACAAATTATTGGTGAAAAAGTCAAATTCAAAGTCAGATTCCCTTCACGGTCGGAGTCGGGTCGGAGTGTCGGGTTTTTATTACGGTCCAACTCTGGTCCGTCTGAACTCTGACTCGAATCGTAACGTCGGAGTCGAAGTCGGATGACTTTTTCCTCGAACTTGAATTGGATTATTTTCCTCGGATCGAGTCGGACTAGGGTCGGGTTCCGACTGAATTGACATCCCTATTCCTAGATGTTCAACTCATGGGTTTGGCCGGTTAGACCATCGATTTAATTTTTTTTGAAAATATCATCATCATTATACTCGGTGTATCCCACCCATGTTAAAAGATATAAATATAAAGTACAAATTAATATAATAACGTATATATACCATTGTTGATTATTATCGAAACTTATTACTTGTGTCAATCATTATTAAATTATTTCAAAAAAAAGAAAAATAGTTAATAAAAAATAATAAATTAATTATTAAAGATGATTAACAAAAAAAAGAGGGGAAGAAAATGAACATGAACATTAACGGTTTGCAGCTCCGTGGTTTAGAATTCTACCAACGGTTCAACAGGTTCATGACGATTTATTTTACCCTCAACGTTTTCACAGTTTGGACTGTTTTGGAACCAATC
The DNA here is from genome assembly GCA_019425755.1 of Amaranthus cruentus. Taxonomy (NCBI): domain Eukaryota; kingdom Viridiplantae; phylum Streptophyta; class Magnoliopsida; order Caryophyllales; family Amaranthaceae; genus Amaranthus; species Amaranthus cruentus. The sequence continues at coordinate 7,289,751 of CM033464.1, forward strand.
ACAAACGGTTTCGGTTCCGGGATGGTTCAAGTGCTAGGGGCTTCGTTTGGATCTCTACACAGCAATTGACATGGAAGGAGTGAGCGAGCAATCTCATGGAAACGTGATAACATCTCTGTACTCAGCAGCCATCTCCATTCATCTACATTCAGAAGTCTAGAGTTTGCAATGCAGCGAACAAAAATCCAAATAAAAAGTGAGAGCACTAGCTTCATATTTGCAGTTTATATATCACAGCTTATGAAATTCACACAACAAATACAAAAGCATAAATATTGAGTTACATTTTATTCCACTTGAACTTTATTAAGATAGCATTAACTACAGCATTATACACATAATATCAAGGAAAGAGTAACAGCATGCTATAATTAAATAACCAAATTACTAAATTCAGTGGCACCAGCTGCTTCCAAGTTATCATGAGGCTTCAGAGCGTACATATACTAATGAAACTTGTGC
>CM033464.1:7295212-7345212 GCA_019425755.1 Amaranthus cruentus
TTGGTGGCAGTAGCAAGGGAAAGGGCGGTAAGAAGAAGATGAGTAATGAAAAAGTTTATTTACCTCCAGCTTGCTACACATTGTCCAAAGTAGAGAAACGGGCATTTTTTGAGTCTTTGTATGACATTAAGGTTCCGTCTGGGTACTCATCCAACATGAAGAGATTCGTGACCTTAAATGGTGAGTTGAAGTTGGGAAGCATGAAATCTTACGATTGCCATGTAATGATGCAAGTTTTCTTACCAATTGCACTACGTGGAATACTGCCAAAACATGTGAGATAAGCTATTACCGAGCTATGTTCGTTCTTCAACACAGTTTGTAGTAAAGTTCTTTATCCCTTTAAACATGATGCTCTTCAAGTCGACGTGGTTGTAACTTTATGCAAGTATGAGATGTATTTTCCACCTTCTTTCTTTTACATAATGGTTCATCTTATTCTTCATCTCGTTCCTGAAATCAAGCTTTTGGGTCCAGTTTTTTTAAGGTGGTGTTATCCTTTTGAGAGACACATAAGTGTTTTACAAAACAAAGTGAGGAATCCAGCACAACAAGGGGAGTATGATTTAAGGCACTGTAAGCGATGAGATTGGTAACTTTATAGCCGAGTATATGGCTATGGGAAAGCCTATTGGACTTTCCACCTCTCGACATGAAGGAAGACTTGAGGGAAAAGGAACAATTGGCTCCAAAATAATCACACCTCCTCGGGACAGTCTTCTACAAGCACACTTGTATGTGTTGCATCGTATTCCAAAAGTCCATCCTTTTTTGAATGAGCATTTTGATATATTGCGCGCAAAATATCCTTCTAAAGGTGATAGGGTATTGATGCAGTTGCATAACAAAACGTTTATTCATTGGTTTCATAATCGAGTAATATGTGAAGAACTAAAGGGTGTATCTGAAATTGATAAGTGGTTAGCTTTTGGTCCTCGTGATGATGTTAACAAATATGAGGGTTACGATGTTAATGGGTTCATATTTTGGACTGAAGGTCAAGATAAGAAGTCATCGTATCTGCAGAATAGTGAGGTTTCTATTTTGTCGTCATCTACATTTTACGCGAGTGCCAAGGATCAATCGTCGGTTGATGCTAAATCGTTATACTACGGGCGGGTACAAGAAATATGGGAGCTTGACTACTGTACTTTCACTATGGGTCTTTTCAAATGCAAGTGGGTGGATAATAATCGACGATGCATTAAAAATGATGACCCTTGTGGATTCACTCTTGTAGACTTAGATCGTTTGCGTGATAGTGAGGAGCCATTCATACTAGCCACACAAGCCAACCAAGTATTCTACAATGTAGACCCTTCTGATAAAAAATGGTCTATTGTTATACCGGGAAAAAGAAGTATCCTTGGTATAGGTGATGTTGAGGATGAGGAAGAATATGATGCTTTTGAAGACTCCCCACACTTTATCAATCCAAAATCGGTTAATGCAGATGATGAAGATGTTGATTATATGCGTGTATTTCACACGGAAGGAATACATTTGAATTAAGTGATTCACATGGTATGAATTATTTAAAGTTATTAAAGTTTTTTTTGCACTTTCGCGCATAAAGTAGCTCAAACGTGGTTTGTTATGCATGAAACTTGGCGCACAACACTATTTGGTATATATTATTGTGTTGAAATGGATAGAATTGAAAATCTTTGTCATATGCTTCAAATTACGTATTAAGTTCGTTTTTAAGGTTTTTAAAGTTTTTTGGCAATTTCGCGCATAAAGTTCTTAAACGTGGTTTTTTATGCATGAAACTTGAGACACAACACTATTTGGTATATACTATTGTGTTGAAGTGGTTAGAATCGAAAATAATTGTCATATGCTTCAAATTACGTATTAAGTTGCAATTTTAACGGTTTTGAAGCGTTTTTGTCACTTTCGCGCGTGAAATAGCTCAAACTTGGTTTCTTATGCACGAAACTTGGCACACAACACTATTTGGTATATACTATTGTGTTGAAATGGTTAGAATTGAAAATGTTATTCATATGCTTCAAATTACGTATTAAGTTGCGTTTTAAGGTTTTTTAAGCGTTTTTGGCACTTTCGCACATAAAGTAGCTTAAACGTGGTTTGTCATGTATGACACTTGACACACAATACTAATTGGTGTATATTATTGTGTTGAAATGGTTAGAATTGAAAATCTTAGTCATATGCTTCAAATTATGTATTAAGTTGCGTTTTTAAGGTTTTTAAAGTTTTTTTGGCACTTTCGCGCATAAACTAGCTTAAACGTGGTTTGTTATGTATGAAACTTGACACACAACACTAACTGGTATATATTATTGTGTTGAAATGATTAGAATTTAAAATCTTAGTCATATGTTTCAAATTACGTATTAAATAGCTCAAACATGTTCTTATGTATTTCTATTTATATTCTTTCAGGTACTTTATCAACAATGCATCTTTTCAGAGACGAAATTGTACCCGAGATTAAGACTTTGGACGACGAGGTTCGTAGTGAGTCGGATAAGGACTATGATCCGAGGAAGGAGATGGACATAAATGCGGATGATGACGAGCAAAGTACTGAAGTTTCCCCACCAATAAACGAAGACGCCCCACCAACGGATGCTCCCACTGGTCGTTCTAAGAATAGTAAAGGGCGAGGTCCTACGAAAAAATTCGAAGTCACGGATCCCACGCACCTCGAATACAATGCATTGGGTCAACCATGTGGAAAATGGCATAGGCAATATGGAAAACAAGTGGGCCTATCTGTTCGCAAGATTTCCATATTCCACGCATGGAACGAGGTTGCAGAGGGTTTGAAGAACTCACATTGGGATGTAACTATGGAAAGCAACTTTACTATTTTCATTCATTTACTTTCATTTTAAAATTAATTGAATTGACATTAATTAATAATTATAATTTTCTTTTGTAGAATGTTTTTCACATCGAGTACGACGAAGAAAAGAAGAGTATTTTTCTTTCAGCTGTTGTTGAAAGATTCAGAGATTTCAAATTGGCCCAAGAACATACGATGAGTCTCGAAAAGAGTGGGTGGATGCGGGTATTTACCCCAATCAAAGTCCGACCCAGACCTCATCTACGACTACCTCCGCATCCTTCAATACTCCTGCTAGAGATCGGGTGCGGGGTTGGTACTGCGGGCTTCATGCTCGAGATGCAAGTGGTAAATTTGCCATTCCTGATCCGGGAACGAAGAAGATTGCTGATGTTGTGGTGAGTTTTGATATTATTAAGTATATTCTTGATTTGTTATATACTTAAACTAATTGTTAAATATTGAGCATTTTTATGTGAATAGATGGGCTGGAAGGAAAAAAAAGGGGGAGTTCACCCCAAGAGGCAATGTTAATGCATTGCATATGGTCTTAGGGAAAGACCATCAAAGGCGGGCAGTCGGAAAAGGAGGCGTCCACGTGGGGATAAAGAAGGCATTCGTCAAAGAGTGTGTAGCTACTCAATACAGAACGATGCCACCTGATGAAGTAAAGACACTCAAAGAAAAAATCACAGTAGATGTCACAGCAAAGGTCACAGCACAAGTGAAAAAGGACATTCTCGACTAGGTGACATTGTTGTTGCAGAAGATGGGAGCACCCACTGTTGACTTGGCAAATATGCTTGTCGAGGATTAGCAAAGTCAACATGGGAATCCTAAGGCTTCGGTGGAGCGAGCACCCGAGCCATCACCCAAGCCCAATACCCCCAAAGCACACTAACCCATTCATATCCCTGAAGCAAGAAATCCTATGCCGGAGACTAGGGATGGCAATGGGTATTGGACCCGACCCGGATCCGTGGATCCGTATCCGTTTTCACGGATCCGGGTTGGGTCCGGATCCATTTACATTTTACGGCTCTGGATCCGGATCTAAGAAAATGCCCGGATCCGGACCCGTGGATCCGAAGGGCCCATTTTTAATTTAATATACATTAAATATACTGGGCTTAAATTGGGATTTGGGCTATTAAAAGGCCAACATATTTTGCAACTCCCTAGTATCTGACTATCTTCCACGGATGCAATTTGATTACTGAACAATTAATCCTCATTTCCAATTATATTAAATATACTTTAACGTATTCATTGGTTATTTTCAAGATAATTTTAAGTTGTATAATGTTTTTTTTGGGTGATTGAAATTATATATATATATATATATATATATATATATATATATATATATATATATATATATATATATATATATATATATATATATATATATATATATATATATATATATATATATATATATATATTTATACAGAGACAAACTAGACCCGGTCCAGATCCGACATATCCGCAGTATCCACGGATCCGGATATAGGTCTTGAAAAATTAGACCCACGGATCCGGGTCCGGATCTGAGTCCTGTTCTTGAAAACGGACATGGATCCGGGTCCACCTAGACCCGGTCCAGATCCGACCCGTTGCCATCTCTACCGGAGACCATGAACTCCGGTGCTCAGGATTCGGAACCAACACCCGAGCCAGTGGTTTTGAAGCGTTTTTGTCACTTTCGCATGTAAAATAGCTTAAACTTGATTTTCTATGCATGAAACATGGCACACAACATTATTTGGTATATATTATTGTGTTGAAGTGGTTAGAATCGAAAATAATACTCATATGCTTGAAATTACGTGTTAAATTGCGATTTGAACAGTTTTGAAGCGTTTTTGGCACTAACATATATAATATATTTTTTCATAGTGTTTTCACCAAAGTAATAGCACTAACTGCCGCTACTACGTTATTAAATTTATGGATGATATCATACAAGCCGCGAAGAACGTCGGGGTAGAAAATATTGTTGTCGTAAGTATTTATTATGTTCTTAAATTATAATATTATATATATATATATATATATATATATATATATATATATATATATATATATATATATATATATATATATATATATATATATATATATATATATATATATATATATATATATATTATTTTAGTGATAATTAATGGTGATTATATGTGCTGCGTTGTTTAACCGCAGCTAGGGGTGAAACTTATTCGGATTAAAACCGCAAATCGAACAAGACCAAACCGAATAACAAATATGGTTTGGTGATTTTTATTTTGGTTTGGATTAGGTTTGAAAATTCAAAAACCGAAATATTAAAGTTTGGAATTTTCAAAAATCGAAAACCGAAATTCTAAACCGCAAACCGAAATATATAAGAAATTACATACACCCCACTAACATTAATGTATTAGCCCAGACCCAATACATTCTAAACCTAAAAAATTAAAAACCCTAACCTTTGATAATACCTGTACTACCGTCGTCCCACACTTGAGTACTTGACACTTCCACTCCTTTCCCAGTTTCCCTCTCTTTATTCATTTAAATTTGTTTTTAATGAAAAATATGGTTTGGATTGGTTTGAAAAAGTCTAAATCGAATTAATTTGGTTTGGTTCGATTTGGATTGAGGCCCAATTTGGTTTGGTTTGGATTGATAAAATCAAAAACCGGAATAAATTTTGTTTGATTTGGTTTTATGAAAAAACCAAACCGCAAACCGAACTTTCACCCCTAACCGCAGCCTTTCTTTCAAGTTATTAGCTGCCACCACTAATGCTTGATTCCAAAACTGCAGCCTTTACTGGCACAAAACCCGCAGCCATTAGCTGTTTTTCCACTAGTGTATGTCTTCTCCGGAAGTCTCTTTATGCACTACAAAAAAAATGGAACTTACCGACTAAAAAAGTACCGACTTACCGAAACAGTCGGAAATTCCAACAGATTTTCCGACTAACACATGTTAGTCGGAAATTCCGACTAAATTGCTACTAATTTGTTTTTGGTCGCAATTTTAAAAAAATTACCATTAATTATTTTCCGACCAACTACCGACCAAATTTTAGTCGGAAAATTTACCGACCATTTTGTGCCAGTAAAAGCTGCGGTTTTGGACCCAAGCATTAGTGGTGGCAGCTTATAGCTTGAAAGAAAGGCTGCAGTTAAAAAACGCAGCACACATAAGTATTATAGGTTGCGGTGTTTGGGCACAACCGCAGCCTATAGTACATGTTTTAATAATAATAGTATATATAATCAACATTATAAAATAATAAATAATTAACAATATTGCAGCAGCTATAATTAACAAAATATAATATATTAATATACAACATATATACATAAAGTCCTAATAAATCGAAAATAATTACTACGAAATATAACTACCAACATAAATTAGCAAAATACACGGCAACCTTGTCTTTCACTTCGCATATTTCCGTGTCCGTCAATTTGCATTTTTCCCTAGAAGTGTCGTATAAAATCTATATAAAATTATATGAAATAATTAAAAATTTAATACATATAATTAGATTTTCTAATAAATATATAATATTATAATTTAAGAACATAATAAATACTTACGACATCAATATTTTCTACCCCGACGTTCTTCACGGCTTGTATGATATCATCCATAAATTTAATAACGTAGTAGCCGCAGTCAATGCTATTATCTTGGTAAAAACTCTATGAAAAAATATATTATATATATTAGTGCCAAAAACGCTTCAAAACCGTTCAAATCGCAACTTAACACGTAATTTCAAGCATATGAGTATTATTTTTGATTCTAACCACTTCAACACAATAATATATACCAAATAATATTGTGTGTCAAGTTTCGTGCATAACAAACCAAGTTTAAGCTATTTTACGTTCGGAAGTGACAAAAACGCTTCAAAATCGTTAAAATCGCAACTTAACACGTAATTTCAAGCATACCCACCCATCCAGGGTACAAAGGCTTTTGAGAAGCCTCTGTCAACAAGTCAAATACACGAGGACGTTTTCCTAACTCATCCTCGACTCCCTCCATCATCTCATCAATACGATCCACATCCTCATCGACATTCTCTACATCTGTCTCATACCCATCAGCACGATCTACTACATCCTCATTGACATCGGCCACATTATTGACATCCTCAACAACACTCTTTTCCTTGTAAACTCCATCCTCACCATGTTAAACCCAAACATGATATTGAGGCGTAAACCCACGTCGAAGTATGTGCTCACTAAGGATATGAACACTATGTACCTTTGATACATTGCCACAATTGACACACGCGCAATAAAAAACACCTCCCCCCCGTCCGCAATACTACAAAATTCTAATACGCCATCAATAAATTCGGACGATTCAATGCTTCCATACATCCAAGAACGTTCTTTTGTCATCCTAAGTGTGCTTAATCAAAAACAAAACTAATAATCATTTTTAAACATATATACTTATTTATACGAAACACATTTAACCTTAAAAATATATACTTATTTATTATAAACATATTTAACCCTAAGTACATACCTTATAATTTAATTCTATATAAGCACTATATTATTTTCTAAAATAAAATCATTTAAAATAATTAACATTGTATACTTTAAACTTCATACTACATATTCAAATTCTATATAACCAAACATATTCTAATTCTATACTTCATACATCAATATTAAGCCTAAAAATATATCATTTAACCCTAAAAATATGTATATTCTATCTAATTCTATTAATTAAAACATATGTACAACAGTAAACCACATTTTTAACAATAATATACATAAATCATTAACAAATTAATCACATAAACTTGAAAATGTCAAACTCACAAATAATTGATATCTTTAGCACTAAATTATGAGTAAAACAATTAAAATATGAACTTGCAAGTTAAAAAAGTAAATAAAATTACCTTGATTTCTTGGGTTAAGTAATCTACAATGAAAAACAAAAACAAAATTAGTATAAAAAAAATTAGCCCTAAATTTCGAGGGTTTCGAATAACTAGCAAAACTTTATGGTCTAATATATTGAAAAGAGAAATTATACCTCAATTTCGTGGGTTGTTATGAAGTTGAACAAGAACAATGCTTTGAACAAGAAGATGAAGAATTAGTGTGTTTTTCTTTGTGGGTTTTGAAGAACAGTGCAGAGCAGTGAGTTTTGAAAATGGAGAATGAAGAAAAATCGAAAATGGGTTTTTGAAGATGAACAGCAGTGGTTGAAGATGAAGAAGATGAATAGTATCTAGCAGTGGGTTTTTCGTGGGTTTTAGAAGGGTTTGTGAACATTAGAACGTATGCGTTTTAGCTTATTGAACAAGATTTCGAAGGTGGGTTAGATTGAAGAAGATGAAGGTTTCGAAGATTAAGGTTTAAGAAGATGAAGCAAATGTCGTGAAAAAGCAAGATGAAGAAGCAATTGCCTTGGCTTATTTTATGAAACGGTAGGGTTAGATTGAAAAATAGACGTTAAAAGGCGGGTTTTAATTTGTGTTTTAGGCTGCGTGCAACCCAAAAACCGCAGCCTTTGTCGAATTGTTTTTTTTGAACTAGATAATGGCTGCGGTCAAGCACCAAAATCGCAGCCTTGGTCCAATTATTTTTTGCGCCTAATTTTTTTTATTAAAGGCTGCTTAATCTATTAAACCGCAACAAATGTTTAGCAGCAGATACGTTTTTTTCCACTAGTGAATATACTAACATGGAGTAATAATTACTAATAATATTTAGATTTATTTGAATCAAATTTAACTAATATGACTAATAATACATTAATACAACTACTCATAATATTTAGCTTTATTTAAATCAAATTTAACTAATATTAAAATAATAGGAGTACTAAAAAGGAGTACTGCACTAATACGAGTAATAATGCACTAATACGAGTAATAATATACTATACAACTAATATTATACTAATACAACTAATATTACTACTAATACTACACTAATATGACTAATTAAATATTAGTACGACTAATACAGCTAGATAACTAATAATGTACTAATAATTTACTAATACGAGTAGTAATATACTTATACAACTAATAACATAATAATAAAACACTAATACGACTAATGCTATTAACAATATACTAATACAACTAATACGAGTAATACTATACGAAAAATGCACTAATACAATTAATAATAAACTAATATGAGTAGCAATATACAAGTAATAATATACTAATCAACTAATAAAATATAATAATAATAATACACTAATACGACCAATAATAGCTAATATGACTAAATAACAGATAAAGTACTAATAATACACTATTAGTCTATTACAATTAATAATAAACTAATACGAGTAACAATATACGAGTAATAATATACTAATTAACTAATAATAATATAATAATAATACACTAAAACAACTAATACGAGTAATAATGTATCAATACAAGTAAAATTATATACTAATACAACTCATAATAATAATAATAATACTAATAACTTATGTATTATTAGAACTTCTCTCTACGATTAGAGAACTCTTCTTTGCCTTCAATCTGACTCACCATCGGAGTGTGATCACGGGCGCAACCCTGTTACACCACGGTAGTGCCTAACAATACGAGGCGTGTAGCGTCTGCGGCGGCCTCGTTCTCGTCCCGGTGGTGTCAACCGCGGTCGGGTGTTCCCTCCACGCGGGTTTCAACACTACCCGGTGGTTTAAACTCTCTCTTGTCGGCCGAGGTCCCTCCGAGCCGGCGGCTTTCGGTCGGCGTGTAAGTTGCGAGGTTGTAGCGACTTACGTTTTTCATCTCGTTTTAGCGAAGGCTACGGTCGAAGCCCAATTCGGTGTCCGTATTGCAGCAAGCTCCGGCGGGCTCTTTGAATCTTTCTTCCGGTATACTGTGGTAGTCTCCGGTGGGTTCAGGTTGGAGAGGGGGGTTCAGTTTTGAAGCGGGCAGCCACGTAGCAGCCGCGGCGTGTGGGTTCTTTTTGAAGTGGGCAGCTCCTTCGTTTCCTTGGCCGACGGTCAAGCGTGGGTGTTCAGGTGTGTCCTTTCACATGCCTTTTTGTGTTTTGTTTGGGTCTTTTCTTTTGCTTCATATTCAACGATAGCGGGGGTGGCTCCTTGTGTTGATGTGTGGTGGCCTGTTTGGTGTTTGGTGGTGTGTTGATAGGCGGCATTGCTTATGTTCCATGTGCTAGTTGTGTTTATGGTTAGGTCTTGTTGTTCTTGAGGTTTTATGTTATGGGTTGCTTTTAGTTTGAGTGGTTGTTGTTTTGGCTGTGGTGTTGCTTTCTGTTAGCCTACATTTGCGTGTCTCGTTCTTTGGGGCTCTCCTATGGTTGTCGAGAGGATATCGTGTCCGCTTAGGGGTCGTGATGGCTGCAACAGTGGTGGTGGTAAGGGGCTCACCAAGAATTATTTTACTGACCATCTTGGGACTCGCCATTTTAACTCCAGTGCGGCTAGGCTCTACCTTAAAGATCGTATTGGGAGTGACTCTTGCTTGTTCTCCTCTCTTGACATTGCTCTTAAAAAGGGGGGCATTTGGCTCTGTGGGGAATGTTTTCGTACTCACTCCTTCAGTAAGAACTGCAAGCACAACAACGATTCGGTGATCCTTGCTCCTTCCTTAGGAGATGATGCCATCCTTGGCATCCCCCGCCCCCTAGCCTCCGTGAGTGTGCCTAGTGTGTTTGATATGTCTCCTCCCTTGGGCTCTTGTGTTACTTCTAGTTTTGACGTTGATCTTCTCGGGTGTGTTTTTTTAAAACCTTTGCGAACAATAAAAAGTATCCACCCCAAGTTGCACCCCAGCTTTGCTAGAGTGTTTCTCTAGGCTCTTGATGTGGTTATAGCGTGCCCTAGTGATGTGTCTTCTTGGGTGCAGCTTTTGATCTTGCCTTGCTGTGTTTTGGGTACCTTCTTGCCCAAGAATAGATCAGAACGAAGGTCAGGTATGAGGGAGCGGTGCTAGTTTGCTTGTATTTCTGATGCTATTTCTAGATGGCGAGATCCTAGTGACAGGCTCTGTTTAGTGTTGGATCGTCTAGCTGAGATACCTCCCCCCTCGGCCAGCACTATGAAAGTCAGCAACCTGGAAGACTCTAATTTGTACCAATGCAAGCGTAAGCTTGGGTATGGTCATTTCTCTGCTGCCATCAAGGTGTTGTCCTCCTCGGGTGTGGCACCCCTTTCTACAGACACCCTTCAAGCTCTTGAATCGAAGCCCTCTTTGGCACCTCCCCCGGTTATTCCCTTTATCCTTTGTCGTGAGGAAGCTCTTTCTGTGACCACAGACGAGGTGCTCAAGATGATACATAGCTTTCCTAAGGGTACTTCGTGCGGTAGGGTTGGGCTTAGAGCTCAACATCTTGTGGACATGTTGGGAGGTGCTGCATCAGCAATTGCTGACCCCTTGTTGAGCTCTATCACTAAGGTTGCCAATCTTCTTTTAGGTGGTAAGTGCCCTAGTGTGCTCGGGGGCTTTATAGCTAGTGCACCCCTCACCCCGTTGGTTAAGCCAGGGGGTGGTATTCGTCCTATTGCAGTTAGTACCGTGTGGCGTAGGCTTGTATCTAAAGTTGCCGCCTCTATTGTTGGAAAAACCTTGCATGCCTATTTTGAAGATTTTCAATTTGGGGTCGGCACACAAAGGGGTGGTGAGGCTATTCTTCATTCTGTTAACCGGCTTGTTGAATGCAAGGGTAATGTAGTTGGTATCTCTATGCTCCTGGTGGATTTTCAAAAAGTTTTCAATCTCGTTGATAGAAGTGTTATGGTGTCAGAAACACGGATCCAATGCCCCTCTCTTGCCCTTTGGGTGGAATTAAGTTATTCCCAACCTGCTCGGTTATATTATGGTGACTCTATTCATTGGTCCTGCCAAGGTGTTCAACAAGGTGACCCCCTTGGCCCTATACTTTTCACCCTTATCCTGCACCCATTAATCTTGAAAATTCATCAGTCCTGCAAGCTTAACCTCGAGGCTTGGTACCTTGATGACGGCACTCTTGTTGGTAAAACCCTTATGGTCGCCAAGGCTTTTACACATTATTCAGGAGGAAGGGCCACCTCGTGGTTTATTCCTCAACGTGGATAAGACGTAACTCTTCTGGCCTAGGGAAGACCTCCGGAGTAGAGAACACGGGGTTTTCCCACCTAACATATCTCGCCCTTATGCGGGGGTGTAATTTCTTGGTGGGCCGGTGAGCATCGATCGGAGTTTTTGCCGTGATTTTTCCGTAAAGAGGACTTCTAAAACTAGCTTATGACAGCTGTTAGGAAACTCTACGATCCTCAATGTGAACTTCTTCTTCTTCACTATTGTGCTGGGGTTGGGAGATTATTTTACGCCCTGAGGACTTGCCCTTCAGATTGGTTTGGAGACGCACAGATCCAGTTCGACCTTGCTTTGTGCTCTTCTTTAGAAAAGGTTGTTACAGCCTCTGGGCCGGGGTTCGGGGATTGGCAATGGAGGTTAGCTACCCTCCCCATTAAAATGGGCGGCCTTGGTATTTACTCGGCAGGCGACGTTATCAACTATGCGTTTCTTGCTTCTCGTCTTCAAACCAGTTTGCTCCAAGCTAAGATTTTGGCTAACTGTGATATTTCTTCCCCCGGTCCGACCTTTGAACGTGCACTTGATTTCTTTCGGGTTCTTTGTGGCTCCAACGCTCTTTCTCTTAACGATGAACCCGCTGCCCCCCATATGATGAAACAGCTGGCAGGGGCTTGTTTTGATGTTGTTCAGAAAAGCCTTGCGTCTACCTACAGGCTCACCCCAAGACAAATAGCCATTCTTAGCTCCACTCAGGAACCACATGCCTAGGATTTTCTGTTTACTATACCTATTGAGGGCTTGGGGCAGAAAAAGAATCATCGTCAGTACCGTTCTGGTTTATGCTACCGACTCGCCATTCCTTTATTCGCCGAAGGTAGCCTATGCTCGAGTTGCAACAATCCCAAAATGGATATATGGAGAGACCACGCTGTGCATTGTTCTAGTGAGATTGGTGTGACGTTTCGACACAATTTGGTTCGGGATATGCTCGTGGATATTTGCTGCAAAGCTGGGATTTCAGTCCGTAAAGAGGCACCGTTGGGGTTTTATTCAGAGGAAGGGAAAGACCTTAGGCCTGCGGATCTCCTTCTGTTTAATTGGCTTCACGGGAAAGATGCATGTGTAGATGTCACTGGAAGCTCACTGTTTGCTGGCACAGGAGTCGCCTCATGGGCACCTAGGGCTTCTGTAGCCAATGCTATTGAAAGAAAGAGGAAGAAATACTCGGTGAAGTGTGAGGAGAATGGATACAATTTCATCCCGTTCGCTTTCTCTACCTTTGGAGAGTTAGGTGAAGATGCTCTCGGCTTATTGGCAAGGATTGGTTCGTTCGCTTTGTGTAATTCCGACAGCACCAAGCTAGGGCCTATATATTTCAGAGACTCGCTTTTTGTATTCAAAAGGGTGTGGGGGCTCAGCTTGTTGCTCGACTCCCCACCAACTTCTTATAAAAGTCTCTTTCGATGAAATGAAATACGATTATTATAAAAAAAAACAATAATAATAATAATAACAATAATAATAATCTTGGGTGGAATTCTGCTACTCCCAGCTCGCGAGGCTATATTACGGTGAATCTATTCTTTGGTCTTGCCAAGGCGTTCAGCAAGGTGACCCCTTGGGTCTTTTGCTTTTTGCCCTGATCTTGCACCCGTTGATTCTGAAGATCCGTTAGTCTTGTCAGCTTCACCTCCAGGCCTGGCACCTCGACGATGGTACTATTGTCGGCGACACTCTCATGGTTTCCAAGGCCCTACAAATCATTAGGGAGGATGGGCCAGCTCGGGGTTTGTTTCTCAATGTGGATAAGACTGAACTTTTCTGGCCTATAGAGGACCTCAAAAGTAGAGAGCCACTAGTCTTCCCATCTAACATATCTCGCCCGCGTGCGGGGGTGAAACTCCTCGGTGGGCCAGTGAGCACCGATCAAAGCTTATGTCGTGAGTTCTCCTCAAAGAGGGTTTCTAAGACCATTCAGCTCATGACAACTCTTAGCAAACTTCATGACTCACAATGCGAGCTCCTCCTTCTTCGATATTGTGCGGGGGTTGAGAGGCTATTCTACGCCTTGAGGACTTATCCTTCGTATTCATTTGAGGACGACATGTTCAATTTGACCTTGCTTTGCGTTATTCCTTGGAGAAGATTGTTACAGCCTCAGGTCCAGGTTTCGGGGATTGGCAATGGCGGCTAGCAACCCTTCCGATCAAGATGAGTGGCCTTGGCATTTTATCTGCAGGGGATGTCATTAATTACGCCTTTCTTGCCTCTCGGCTACAAACCAGCTCACTGCAAACCAAGATCTTGGCCAACTGTGATCTTTCTTCCCCCGGCCCGGCTTTCAAAAGCGCCCTTAGCCTGTTCCGTGCTCTTTGTGGGTCCACTACTGTTTCTCTCCATGATGAACCCGCTGCCCCGCCATTTAATGAAAAAGATGACAGGGACTTATTTTAGTCTTGTTGAAAAATGCCTTGGGTCTTGCCACATGATCACCCCAAGACAAGCTGCTATTCTTAGCTCAACTCGGGAGCCACATGCCCAAGATTTTCTTCTAACAATTCCTATTGATGGTTTGGGACAGAAAATGAATCAACGTCAATTTCGAGCTGTCTTATGCTATAGGCTTGGCATTCTCTTGTTTGCCGAAGGTAGCTTATGCCCGAGTTGCAACACTCCCAGGATGGATAAATGGGGGGATCACGCTGTTCATTGCTCCAGTGAGATTGGTGTAAAGTTTCGTCACAATTTGGTTCGAGACATGCTTGTGGATATTTGTTGGAAAGCAGGGATTTCGGTTCGCAAGGAGGCACCAGTGGGGTTTTCTTCAGAGGCGGGGAAAGATGTTCGGCCAGCGGATCTCCTTTTGTTCAATTGGTTTCATGGCAAAGATGCTTGTGTGGATGTAACGGGAGTTTCACCTTTTGCTGGCGCAGGAGTCTCATCATGGGTACCTGGTGCTTCTTTAGCTAATGCTGCAGACAAAAAGAGTAAGAAATACTCGACTAAGTGTGAGGAATATGGATACAAATTCATCCCTTTTGCTTTCTCCACTTTTGGTGAATTAGGCGTAGACGCGCTCGAAGTGTTATCAAGGATCTCTTCGTTTTCTTTTAGCAACTCTAGTAGCACCAAATCTAGGGCTTACATTTTTCATCGTCTTGCTTTTTGTATTCAAAAGGGTGTGGGTGCTCAGCTTGTCGCTAGACTCCCCACCAACTTCTTGTAAAGCCTTTTCCATGAAATAGAATGCGATTATTATAAAAAGAAATAAATAAAATAAATATAATAATAATAATAATAATAATAATAATAATAATAATAATAATAATAATAATAATAATAATAATAATAATAATAATAATCTAAGTGATAGAAGTGTTATCTTATAAGTATGATGACATTGCTTAGCGTATCACTAATTAACAGGTATCCTAGTGGTTGGAGTCTTGGTGAAATGACCAAGAGGTCAGCGGTTCGAAACCTCTCAAAGCAATTGTGGAAGGTATTGTGCAGGTGTGTGTGCCACGTGGGCGTGACGTGGGTGCCAGGCGGGCGCCAAGTAAGCTTGACGTGGCAATTTCATTTAAGTTTTTTTTTATATTTTATTTTTTAATTTTTTTTTGCGACCACCTAGTGGTCGGAATCTGATCGGAAATTTGGTCGTGAAATTTTTTTATTTATTTTTTGTCATTTTGGGTTGAATTCTTAAATTTTGCTTAGCGACTAATTTCCGACTAAATGGGCAGTCGGAAATTTCCAACTGAAAGGGTAGTCGAAAACTAGTTGGAAATTTCCGACTAATTTCCTAGTAAATTTTTTTACCGACCAATCTGAGCCGACTAACCCAGAAAAGTCGGAATTTAGTCGGTATAGATCTATACCGACTAAATTCCGACTGTTTTGGGTGGTCGAAAAATTGCTTTTTTTTTTATAGTGATGGTCTTAAGCAGGCCCCTCAGGCTTGGTATTAGTGATTTGCTGATTTTGTGACTACTATTGGATTTCATAATAGCATCTCGAATAACTCCCCTTTTGTTTATTGCCACGGGTCTAACATTGTTTATTTTCTTTTATATGTAGTCGATAACATTCTTACTACTTCCTCTGATTCTCTTCGTCAGTCGATTATGTCTAAATTGAGTTTCGAATTTGCTATGAAGAACTTGGGTCCACTAAGTTATTTCTTGGGTATTTCTTTGTCTCGTACATCTGTAGGTATCTTCCTTTTATAACAAAAATATACTGTTGAAATTCTCGAGAAAGCCGGCATATCTCAATGCAAAGCTGCTCCTACTTACTGCAAACTTTGTGCTGATGCAGATTCTCCATATGATAACGCTACTTTGTATCGTAGCTTGGCTGGAGCTTTGGAGCATCTTACCTTCACTCGTCCCGATATTTCTTATGACGTTCAGCAAGTATGTTTATTTATGCATGATCCTCAGGTTAAACATATGGCTGCTATTCATCACATTCTTCAATATGTCCAAGGCACCCATAATCACGGTTTACAGTTGTATAAGTCCTCCACTTTCTCTATATCCTATACAGATGCTGATTGGGGTGGTTATCCAGATACTCGTTGTTCAACCTTCGGATCCTATGTTTTTCTGGATGATAGTTTAGTCTCTTGGTTTGCCAAACGACAACCTACGGATTCTAAGTCAAGTGGTGAAACCGAATATCGTGGTGTTGCTGACGTAGTGTCTGAAACTTGTTGGATACGTAATTAGCTTCTTGAGCTTCGTTGTCCTATTTCTACGTCTACGTTGTTTATTGTGACAATGTCAATGCTGTTTATTTATCGGACAACCCCGTTCATCATAAAAGCACTAAACACATCGAGATAGACATTCATTTTGTTCACGCCAAAGTTAAATGGGGTGATGTTCGGGTGCTTCATGTTCCATCTCGCTATCAGATTGCCGATATTTTTACCAAGCGCCTTCCATAAGTTCTCTTTGTCGATTTTCGGTCCAGTCTCAGCATCTGCCAGCCTCCCGATTCGACCGCAGGGGTGTTAATAGAACAAACATATTATGAATATTTTGTAAATATTCATATCTGTAGTAATTATATTGTAAATATATTATTTCCTTAAACTCATGATTGTAATTTGTATATATTCTCAAATCATGAAATGAAAAGGCAAGGAATCATTTCCAATATATATGTCACTGTAGGCCAAATAAAATGCTACAGAATCACTTTAAATTGAAATATTTAAAAAAAAAACTAATTATTATAACACTAAAATTATAAATTAGTGGCATATTATTATTCTCACCAAATATATGACATTAAAAGTAAATTTGTTATAATTTTTTCTGCAAATTACAACGAGATTTGCAATTTCATATGACATTTTTGCCCATATTATTATGAACTCAAAGGGGAAAAAAAATATTAATTAGTTGAATATAAAAATTCGAAAATTTTATTACTTTGCGATATGTATGCCAAAATATCCGGTAAATTTACATAAGATACTCCACCTCCACCTCCCATTCCACTTCTAACTCCCTCTTATAAAAAAGAAAAGTTGAATAAAAGCACACAATTAAACAACCAAATTAATTTATCTCTTGCCGGTGCATTAATAAATTAAAGCATATACGTAGCTAAATAATCATGTATTAGTATATTATAATTATAATTATATATATACAATACAAAGCAAATTAAGATGGATCCATACATTATACGTGCAAAGATGGCAATGAGACAATATATAGATCAAATAAAAACTTATACACTCTAGTCCCTTCTTTTCTAATTACATGTGGACACCAATTATAAGAAAAGTAAATAAATAAATACAAATTTTTGTAAGAGACCTTCTCTTATTGGATTGGTCCATAAAAAATATATAAAATAAGAGTAGATAAATAAATAAATAAGGCCACTTGGGAGGGGTGAATAAGGAAAAATAAACATGGGAAAGATAATAATTTATTAAGAGGTTTATAAATTGTTTGATTCCATTAGGTTGTAACGAAGGAAATAGATATTACCAAATAAGTAAATGTGTACGTGCATAGGCCAAAACAGAAAAGGAGATATTTGATTGGAATAGGCGAGAGTAGGGGTGTGCAAAATGAGATCGGACAGAATTGGGTGAGATCGGACTGGAAACGGATCGAACCAATTGCATCCGGTCCGGTCTTCGGGTCTTACATATTCGCCGTTTCGGGTTTTCGGTCCGGTCTAAATTCGAAAAAATTCGGGTTGAACCGGATGAGATCGGATGTACATAAAAGTGATTTTGAAAGGGAATAATATTTACGATTATTATGTATATACTTATTTAAAGGGCGTTAAATATTTTATTTTCAACACAGAATGGTTTTTACATACAAATATTTTAATTTTATAATAATTAATTTGCTAAATTATTTTAAATTTCTTTCATTTTTTAATTTATTTTTGGTATCAAAAATTATTTTCGGTCTAACCGATTCAAACCCGGACCGAACCGGATGGAATTCGGGTTAGACCGAGACCGGAGCGGATGAAACTGGTTCGGTCTCCGGTCTTAGCATATTCGAGATTCCGATCTTCCGATCCAACCGGTTCCGGTCTAGTCTGGGTTTGGACCAGTGAACACTTCTAGGCGAGAGTAATAGAGGTGATCGGGTCGGTTTCAGTTGTATTTTGGCTCGTTTTTTTCGGTTGTGAGTTACGGCGGGTCACACTCGGGTCGGGTCGGTTAGTCACAGTTTAGTTGAAGATCGGTTATTCGAGCTATCGAATTAGCATCGATTCGGCGTCAGTTGAAGTTCGTGTCGAGTGTCAATCGGTCTCGGGTTGTTGTCGACTAATAATTGGTTCGTTTTTGCCGGGTACAAATCGGTTTTGGGTTTTCTTCAAACAGAATTCGTCTACGTATTATTAATTACTATCGATTGAGTCAATATCAAATTAAGTTGTTAGTCATTTTTTTAATTGATGACAAGATTTCCTTTACTTAAAGCAAAATAGTTAAAATGCAAATCTATTAATCCTATCAATTAAAAGTAAAATAGTTAAAATGCAAACCATTAATACTTTGTTACTTTTACTTATTGGACCGAAGTTGAAATTATAAAGTCCTATCAATTTTAATCTAATTCGATTACAAGTAATTAAATAAACATTGACCATTGGTTTTCGAGTCGGGTCACTCTTGAACAGCTCTAGAGAATATGGTTTGATTATAATACTAATTATATAAAATATACAGCCCGTTTGAGTGTTGGTACTCAATGATAGTAATTAAAAACATTTATAATATTATAGTACTAATTATCGTTCCCATGATAATGATAATACACATTATAAAATGGTATTGCGTTGGAATAAATTTTGTGAACAAAATGACAAGTTTGAAATAGAAAAAACATAACTATTAATCTTGTCTACACATTCTACCAAAATTACACTAACTTTTTATACCATTCCAACCATTTAATATCGGCAATCAAACCGGCCGATAGAATATATAAATATGAGATTTTGTTTTATTAAATACATTTTTGCTAGTTGAGAGAAGGTTTCTTCAAAATGAAATTTCTCTCTAGATATCCTAATTGATTCACTTGCAAAATATTCTAGCTACTAAGTTTAATCAAGCATCCTAAAGGATAATTAAGATGGATGCATTAGATTTTGGCATAACATGTACAAATTTTACTATTTGAACTATGGACTATATGCCAAAATAAATTTACAATTTCTTCATGATTTCATTTGGTCTTTCCTTGCTTGTGATCCAATGTTCTCAATTGGTTGCTACCCTATTAGATGCCAAAAGTCCAAAGTTGTGCATTTTTTACCTTGGAGACACTCTCCAATACCTCAAAAGGAAGGATATCTCCAATGACCACCACCATCTTGCTTTCTAAGTCTACTTTGTAAGACATCACTCCTTGTATAGTGAGGAGACAAAGATTTTCAAATTAGTAATTCAAATAAAAATATTTAGACAAAATATGAACAATAATTTATTAATCTTTTACATTTTCTATTGATTAAAGCTATTTATTCCATTTAATTTTTGATTTTGTACCAAGTCAAATTATAATTTTTTTTTTATATATGTGTCTAGTCCCTGTTAATTTCAGTTGAATGTGTGGATAAATTTAGGTAAAATTAGTTAAATCAAATTACACTTTTCTTTAAATAATGAGAATTAAAAATTGTAAAATTCTTATAAATGATGGAAGGATTCTTGTTACACTTATTTGAAGGGCTTGTCATATGAGTACATATACATTGAAAGGTTAATAATGATCACTTCACAAGATTCATCAAAAATTTAATATGTATTAAATACTCGAATACTTTTTTTTTAAATTGTCGATACTTTGTATTACCATGCAAATAATTAAACTTATTCACAACACACTAGTTTATTAAATATTTACTTGCGTTTGTTATTTTGCTACACAACAACAAAGTTATTTGTGTTAAAAATCATTCAAACATGATTTTTTGTCGTAAATTGTGATTTTATAGGTTAGTAACAAGGACTACTTTATATCTTAAAACTGTAACAAATATATCGGAATTTCCATGATGAATGATTTAAGGTTGTGTTTGGGAACGTGTATTTCATTATGAATTGTAGATTTCAATTATGAATTCTTTGATTAAGAATTTGAGAATGACAAGGTTTGAGAACTCATTCTTAAATTCTCATTTTTAACCACTTTTATAACCATAATGGATTTGACTCAAATCCAAATTTAAATATTCTTTATTTCCCAAACACTAAATTTGAATCAAATGAAATGATCGTTCCCAAACATAGCATTAGTATATTTAAATTCACCCCGGCCATTTTAATTAAAAAGTAAGAAACCTAATGTTATTGGAAATATATGGTCCCTATCTTGATATTTGAATTAGACATATTCCTAGGCTATCAACACTCAAGAATTGCTTTGGTATTGCAATCCTCGATCAAGAAGAGATTACAAAATCTAGCATTGAGGAATTAAAATATGAAAAGTTCATACAAACATACCATCTATCTTTGAGATATGTTTCTCAACTTTCTTTGCACAACCATTGCAATGCATAGATACCTTCAGCACCACTGTCTAAATAAGCACAAACAAAAGGGAAATTATTAAGAAATGCAAATTAATAATCAAATAACACAAATTTTTACTTGAGACCGTCTATACAATAGACGTCTCAAGTTTTGGGGCTGGCCCAATTGAGAAATTAAAAAAAAACCGATTGGTGATTTTGTAAGTTAAAAGAGAAGATATGGGCTGGACTCTTGAGAGACGTCTATAATATAGACGGTCTCTCAAAAGACGGTCTGATCAAATAATCAACATGTTATCAACCAATTCAATAATTATTAATTATTATTATTACTAATAACAATAAATAAATGTCATCACTACATTTTTAAAATGGCCCGCTAATTAAGCCCTTTAGGGTCCGGGTCTAGCTGGGCTGAATTGCACTATATTCCATTTTGAGCATGTTTTTCGGTTTTAGAAAGTTCAACTAGACCCGGATCCACTCAATAGCACATGTCTAATAATATGGTAATCACTAGTGTAAAAAGGCATACCATCAAGAGGAATCTAACTAAATTTTCTTAATCTTTAGTGAAGACAATCTTAAGTTGGTTATTTATTTGACAAAGTAATATAATATAAATTGATCATATAAACATGTCATAAAGCAGAGTAACTATAGAAGAGTTTACTTTCTTTTATTTTAAAGAATAGAAGAGTTTACTTAAGAGTTCATAAGATGGAGTGGTGTATTTTATTTTTCTATAGTTTTTGGAATATTGAGATTCTTCTGATGATTCATCATTGGATTTTTTTTGAGCCGATCGACACACTCTCCTTTATATGTGTTGTCGCCTTCTTTCCCACAACAGACCATGATCATAGTTTACTATTAGCAAGATACACTGAGTATTGCTAATGATGAAAATGATGAGGAATCAATCTTCATGTAGGTGATTAGATCAATCGAACTCTTATTAGTTACTACAGCTACATAACGGAAAATTAAACTTTAATCACTATGTCAACTCAGATGAGTGTTTTGAAATCATATTACATATATACTCATTCATGATGTAAGTAATCTAGAATATATACACTTAATACTTCCTCTATTCTAAAATACTTGTAATGTTTGACTTTTCATGCAGTATAAAACACTATTTAATTTTTAATATTTCTAATTAAGTATATAAAACATTATACAAATTTGATATTGATATTATTTGCATTGACAATTCAAACAAAATTCCACTGAATTATATTTTATTTATAGATCAAAAACTAATCCTAAATCATGGGAGATGAATAAATAATGCAATTTTCCAATATTACAAGTAACTTAGAACGAAACGGAGGAAATAGTAATAAAAAAGAAAGGAAAACAAAGGGAGATATTTTACCTTAGGCTTCATGAGCAAAGCCAAGCTTTGAGGACCCGAAATTGCATCTTTGATAGTCAAGACTTGTTTTTGTTGACTTCCAAAAAGAGGTTTCCTTTCTTGCTCAAACACTTCATCATCTTCATGAGCTTCAATAGAATTAATACAAAAACATGTATTTGAATCAAAAGCAAGACAAAGAGAATCCAACATCCTACTTAACTTCATCTTCCCCATTTTCTAATTCTAAAAACCACCCAAGAACTTATATAAAAGGGCAAAAAGTTTAGCACTTCCTTCTTATATATATGATGGAAGATAAGCTAAATATATGTAAAATAACTCTTTTTATATGGTATAGTTATAGGTATATCATCACCGATTGTTGGTAAAGGGCCTGCACCTACAAGTTACCAACGAAAATTGATTTTTTTTGTAGTGCAATGAAAAAGACTAAGCACTAGCTAGTAGATACTCTTAGAGTTCTAGTTAATTATGAGTTATAGATTACCTAAACCTAGCTTAAACAATGCTTAAATATGGATTAAATTAAGTAGAAGTGATTAAAAGCTTAAGGTCAATACATTGGGGAGCTAAAAAAATGAACTTTCACAAGACCCAATAAACTAAGGGTGGAAGAAAGGTAGCTAAATTGATGAGGTAATACTAAACTAATTAATTATATGGGTTAGAAAGATCCAAGAGGGGATTTAAGAAATAAATTAAATTATACACCTCAAGAAAAAAAAAATAGTGACATATTTGTCATGAAGTGTGGTTCTAAAGAAGGTGGGAAAACTATTTCCAAAAAAAAAAAAAAAGTGGGAAAACTAGAATAAATTTTGTAGAAAAAGAAAAGGAAGAAGATGATGAACAAGTTTGAATGGAAGGCACTTAGATGTCAGATCTAGATGCTGAATGGAAGAATGAGCATTACATACACTCTCATGTGACTATATATGCCTTTTTTCAAACATTACTTTCATTACCATATATATGGGCTAATAAGACATATATATTTCAATTATTTATAGTTTACACCTTTTATTCATCAACCCAAAGTACCCTACACATATTGTTTTGTAAGTTTTATTAAGTTATATAACAACATGAAGTAGCTTGGAATATAAAAAAATAGTCTATATTAGATTTGGTACTAAAAACTATGTTATAGTAAAAAAAATTCTGTTTTTATTTTGGTTGTCCCACTGAATTTAATTTATTGACATTTTTTTTATTGTCTCAATCTGTTTCTTTTTGCTAAGTAATATGAGTTCTTATTTTTATATAAATTAGTTTAAATATTAACAATAAAAAATAAAAGTGTATTTATATCGGTCGTTACCCCTTGAGTTTTTCAGGGACCTTTTTTTCTTTTACTCTGGGATTTAAAAATGAACTGGACGGCCCTGATAAAGAGTATGAACATTTAAACCCTAAAGTATTGTTCTTGAAAATTTTGTTTAAGATACGCCTTTTGAGAAACTCTGTTCAGTCTAAGACCTAAGATAAGTTGTATCTAAAGCAACAATTATACTTCCTCCGTTACATTATACTTGCTACATATCATTTTTTACGCATTTCAGTGCGTTATGTTGTTTATTTATATGTTGAATTATACACATCTAAAAATAATAAAAAGTTAATATTATGAACGTATGCGATTAGACGATTCAAACAAAATCCCACTTACCTATATTTTTTATTACACATTAGTCGTAATATATAAAATAAGCGTGAACGATAAATAGTGCTTATAATCGAAATGTAGCGAATATTTCAGAACGGAGCAAGTATCAGATACTACCATAGTTATACATCTATTCAAGTTTGTGGACTTGTGGGGCAGCTAGCTTTGTTGGTAGCTAATTTCTTTCTAATCAGCAAGCTTATGAGATCGTATCTTATCAAGTATTCAAGTGGTTGAGAACCATGAGAGCTTGAGTTTACTACCACAATTATACATCTATTCATCTATCTACTTTATAACTTTGTCTAAGCGAGACCACTCCAAAAATAAGCATTTGGGATTTAACATTATTCATCAATTGTTTTAGTTTCTAGGAGTATATTTTTCTATTCAATAACTTAAAATATAATCATGTCTGATCCTGTTTTATTCGATTTAATGTAAATTTTGTTCCAGCTACTTTTGTGTGAGATAGTTTCTCAAAGAAACGACCTCAAAACAAGAAACCCACCTTCTTATTTTCTCTATAATTTTTATAAATTGGGTTATTTAGCCCATAGATATAATGTGTCTCTTGGAGATATCGTCTCTCACAACAATTTGTGTTTTTTAAATTGGTTATCCCATTCATTCTGCATCACCACTTACTATTCATTTCATACATACATTCTAATCCTATTTATATTTCATTTATTCAATTAATATTCTCTTTATTGACTATCAAATATCTATCTTGTTCTTAAAAACAATTTACTCTCTTTGTTAGTATCTATAAAGACAGAGGAGTAATCCACACCTCTTTTAAGTAACTACTTGTATAATACTACCTCTTATTCATCTAAAATGTCTCATTTACGTTTAGGACATTATTCATCTATCACTCTTAAAGTGCATTTTATTATTAATCTATAAGTTAAAACATAGTCATGTGGGATCTTATTTGATTTATTTTGATCTAAAGATTATTAACATCAACTTTTTATAATTTTTAATTATACATAACTCAGATATATTAAGCATCGAATAAGTACATTGAATAAAGTACATAAAGTAAATGAGACATTTTAGATGAATAATGAACTACTGAAGTATAAGAGTAGCAAATTTTCAGTACAGGAGAGCAGCGATGACAAGTATGAGAGACAGATGCAACAGAGATCAGAAAAACCAACAAAGAAAGGGCAAATATTATTATATAAATTATGGAACATGGGTTAGGTTAATTGGATTGATATAAGACAAGTATTTGGACTTTCCATTCATCTCTCTGTTTATTTGGAAATTGGAATAATAATTGGAATCACCCAACTGTGCATGCATCATATGCAATTTTCTGGAGAGAGAATGTCTTGTCATGCCACACTTCCTGTATTGTTTGCTTTCTAATTATCTAACATCAAGATAACTTATCTTCTATTAAATTGAGCCGCACTTATTATAAATGTCAGGATATTATCGAAAAAATATGAGATTTATGTACTTTATAATATACTAGTATAGAAACTTGTGCAATGCACGAATTTGTTAGTGCGAAATATATATAAAAACAATTTTAAATAATAATGTAAGTATTATATACTATTGTTCTTAAATTTACCAAATTCATGACTTTTTAAATCAAAACATAATTACTAATGTTTATTTTGATTATTTACCTGATACATAACCTTTTTTTCATTCAATTAAACATATTAACTTATAAGTTAACTAAATAGAATTGCTATAGTATATCATACAAATACTTTACCTAATTTAGATTCAAACTTAAACAAAAATAAGTAGATTCTAAATTTGATAAATATTTTCATGTCTCTTTAAATAATGACACTTGGAATTTTCCAAGACTTTATTGTATGATTGTATGATATCATCCCAAAACTATATAGTATTGGAAAAAAGGGCTCCAATTACTTATAAAATGTACACCTTATCTTTAATTTCTTGATGTAGGATAAATCATCCCACCACCCTCTCTGAACCACCGTTATGTTTGCACATTATCTTCGGTTAAGGTAAGAACGCCATTCTTTTCAATATTACCATTTTTAATTTTTGATCAAACCATCGACTCGAATACCATGTCAAAGAATCAAGGCTAATTACTCACATATAGACTTTTTTTCGAGAGTGGCCAATCCAAAGAACTGTCATGAGTCAAACATGTCATACTTTGCATGTTATTCAACAAGTATAGTCTATCCATGTTCTGTCATTTTTTATGGAGTACTACTAATACTGCAGATTCAATGTGGATAAACATATATATCTAATACTTCTATGAAGTAGTAGCTAAACCTAGCTATGGGTTCCATTCTGATTTAATCCCTCTGTAGCACTTCTATAATGGTAATTTTTTAAAAACTCAGTGTCAAATAAAGAAAGATAATAAATTCACTAAAAAAAATGCAAACTTCCGACCAAATCCCACCAAGTACTCAATTTTTGTCGGAAAATTCCGACTACTCTTCCGACTAACACATGTTAGTCGGAAATTCCGACTAAATTGCAACTAAATGTGTTTTTGGTCGTAATTTCAAATTGAAAAAATAAATAAATAAATAGCATTAATTATCACCGACCAACTACCGACCACTTTTTAGTCGGTAATTTTTCCGACCACTTTCCGACCAAAAGTTGGTCGGTATTTGGTCGGTGATAATTTTGATTTTTTTGATTTTTTCGGTTGATTAAATATAGATATAAGTTGAAAAAATTTAGTTATAGTATACAAAAGTTGTTGTGGTGTAGTGGTTACAACAATGGTTTGCAAATTAAAGGTCCCTTGTTCAGTTTAAGCCAACAACATATTTTGTTTTTTTATTAAAATTTTGTCTTATACTAATAGTTTTGCATTATTAATTTATTATTTTTCTTACTAGTTTAATTTGTCGGTACTCGAAAAGTTTAATTTACATTATTAATATATTAATAATATACAACGACTAATAATAATAATAATAATAATAATAATAATAATAACAACGATATACAAATACGACTAATAATAACTAATACGACTAAATGACTAATAAAGTACTAATAATGCACTAATATAACTAATAATAACTAATTCGGCTAAATAGCTAATAAAGTACTAATAATCTACTAGTACGAGTAGTAATATACTCCCTCCGTTTCCAAATGTTCTTCCCATTTACTTTTTGCACAGTTTTCAAAGTAAATTTTGAGCATTAATAACTCTAAATACGTATTATAAAATTTTTTAAAAAATATATAATAAAAAAGTATACATTAAGACGAATCTAACGAGATCTCAGATGGATATATTTATCATTGATATATGTCTTAAACATCTTAATCAAATTTCTCTCTCCAAAATAGAATATTCTAAACGGGAAGAACATTCGGAAACGGAGGGAGTACATATACAACTAATATTATACTAATAAAACACTAATACGTACGACTAATAATGCATTAATATGACTAATCGACTAAATAACTAATAAAGTACTAATAATGCACTAATACGACTAAATAACTAATAAAGTACTAATAACGCACTAATACGACATGCTATCAAGGATTGCCTCGGTTGCTATGGGCTACACAAATACCACTAAGTCTAGGGCATACATTTTTAACAGATTAGCCTTTTGTATTCAAAAAGGTGTGGGTGCCCAGTTTGTTGCTCGACTCCCCACCAATTTCTTGTAATGTTCCTCTCGATGATATGAAATTATTATTATTATAAAAAAAAAAAAAAAAATAATAATAATAATAATAATAATAATAATAATAATAATAATAATAATAATAATAATGATATACTAATACGACTAATAATAACTAATACGACTATATAACTAATAAAGTGCTAATAATGCACTAATACGAGTAGTAATATACTTGTACAACTAATAACGCACTAATACGACTAGTAATATACTTATACAACTAATAACGCAGTAATACGAGTAATAATATACGAAGAATGCACAAATGCGATTAATAATATATTAATACAACTAATAATATAATATTAATACACTAAAATACACTAATACAATAACTAATAATAAACTAATGCGACTAATTATAATACTAATACAACTAATAATACACTAATGATACACTAATATACAACTAATAATATAATAATAATACGCAAATACAACTAAATACCTAATAATAATAAAAATAAAAATAAAAATAATGATGATGATGATGATGATGATGATGATGATGATGATGATGATGATGATGATGATGATGATGATGATGATGATGATGATGATGATGATGATGATGATAATAATAATAATAATCCGCTAATTATCTACTAATACAACAAATAATGAACTAATACGAGTAGTAATATACTACACTAATATGGATAATAATGTATTAATACGAGTAAAAATTACTAGCTGGTAGTAATATACTTATACAACTAATTATATAATAATAGTAATAATAATTAGTAGTAGAAGTGTTATTATGTTATAAATTCAATACAATAGCATAGAATATTACTAATTGATACTTGGCTTAGTGGTTAGAGCAAGACCTCACATGAGGTCTCCGGTTCAAACCTCTCCAAATGCATTTGTGTGCAGGTTGATTGTTGAGGCGCCACGTAGGCATGACGTGGCAAACTGTTTTAGAAATTTTATTATTTTTTTCCGACCAACTGACTGGTCGAAAAAGTGGTCGGAAAAATTTTAAAAAATATTTTTTATGTTATTTTGGGATAAATCCTGAAATAGTACTTACCGACTAAAGGGTAATCAGAAATTTCCGACTAATTTCCGACTACCCGTTTTAGTCGGAAAATTCCGACTGTTTTCCTACTAAAATGATTTACCGACCATTTTGAGCCGACTACCCCAATATAGTCGGAATTTAGTCGGTATAGCTCTACACCGACTAAATTCCGACTGTTTTGGATAGTCGGAAAATTGCATTTTTTTTGTAGTGATTGTATAGATGAATTTAAAACAAAATTAAAATGTAACACACCAAATCTTGAATGCAGCGGCCTCACACATGCAACCAACCCAACCCAATCATTTTTCTAGTAATTATTTATATATATATATATATATATATATATATATATATATATATATATATATATATATATATATATATATATATATATATATATATATATATATATATATATATATATATATATATATATATATATATATATATATGAAGTTGACAACTGTTCATCAAAGGTTCAAAAAAAATTGAGTTTTTAAAATTACACTAGTTTTTCATTTACATTACCACCTACCAAATGAGTCGTTAGTATCACAAAAAGTTTTTAAAAAATATAAATTTTTGGGAATGGATTACGAAAAGTACCTAATACGTCCACGATGTATGCATGCATCTAAGAAATAATTTAGTTAAATTATAAAATATTGGGTAGCTAAAATTAAGTGAGACTATTTTTAAACCTTATTATGTTATGGAATCTTCTCGTATGATTAGCATTTGTTTTATATTTATGTATTTTAAAAGTTATTAGTATGAATTGTATAACTTAACAGATTGAATGGAATTACTTAACTAATAGTATGATGATTGATGATATAAATAAGTTAAAATTATAAAAAGTTGATATAAATAATCGTTGCATTGAGACGAATCAAACAAGTTTCAACATGACTATGTTTTAATTTATAAATTAATAATAAAATATAAATTAAGAGTAAGCGATGAATAGTGACCAAAAAGCTAATGAAACATTAAATATGAATTAAAGGGAGTTAAATAGTAATTTATGTCTCCCTATAAAATTACATTTATTTTCAAATCAATTAATTTATTTATTTCATATATATATATATATATATATATATATATATATATATATATATATATATATATATATATTATATATATATATATATATTATATATATATTATATATATATATATATATATATATACTATATATATATTATATATATATATATAATATATAATATATATATATATATACATATATATATATATATACATATATACATATATATATATATATATATATATATATATATATATATATATAATATATATATATATTATATAATATATATATATATATCATTATATATATACATATATATATATATACATATATATATATATATATATACATATATATACATATATATATATATATACATATATATATATATATAATATATATATATATATATATATATAAATATATATATATATATGTAAGTTTACACTATAAATCATTCTCATTACCACCATTTTGTATCACTAGCCAAACGGGTAGGTGGTATTAGGTGGTAGTGAAAATTTGTAAACAAAAAATATTTTTTTGATCATATAACTTTTGATGTAAGTTTACACTATAAATCATTCTCATTACCACCATTTTGTATCACTAGCCAAACGGGTCGTAACAGTCTATTTGGTATTTAATATATTAAATTGTGAAAATGGTAATGTAAAATTAGTGTAGGTTGGTTGGAAAACTCTAGTAACATTTGATAGTTATATTCATACTTGTCCCACTTCTATCATCTCATGTATTGTTTTCAAAAATTATTTCAATGTATTAACATTTTGATAGGTCGACCAAATAGTATTAGGTGGGGATGAAAATTTGGGAACAATATTTTTTTTGTGATCAAAGTTACTTCACCATTGGAATGACAACATAATACATTTTGTGTACACTACAAAGTACAAACTCATTCTCATTACCATAATATAGTTCAACAATTAAATGGGCCGTTAATATGGGGTAAACTTTGGTTTACATTCTAACTTATTCGATTTTTGAGATACGAGTATAGAAGTTGTCAATCGTTAATTGTCCCTTATTTGCAATTGTTACTATATTACTCCCTCCGATTCAGCACTAACGTTTCATTTGCTTTTTGGATATATTATTCATTTCTTACAGTTAATTTTTATTTTATTATCAATCTATAAGTTCAAACATAGTTAAGTGGGATCTTGTTTGATTCGACTCAATGCAAAAATTATTCATATCAACTTTCCATAATTTTTAATTATGCACAATTAGAGATATTAAGGATTAATTAAGTCCATTGAATAGTATATATAAAGTAAATGAGACATTAGTATTGAACTGAAAGGAGTACAAAGAACATTTAAATCACTTAATTTTAAATTTTCAATAAAGTAGTGAATAAAATATATTTATATCAATTAAATGGACGGCGATTTTTTGTTGTTATAGTTGTACATGTCCTTAAAGGAGCATGGTGAGCCAACAACAAATATAGTAAGAATTTAAAAGCCAAGTTGAAAAGAGTAGAAACAGCATGTGCAACAAGAAATTATCATTTGAAATGTGTTGAAGAGGAAAACAATGTAGCAAAGATAATGTCATGCTTATAAGTAGATAGATTTGATGATAAATTTAGTTGTCACATTGTTTTCAGGGTCAATTCTTGGTTGAACCTGTTTGAAAGAAGCATAATGATTTTGGTTATAATAGTGGTAAAATAGGGATGAATTATTGTAGGTCCATATGCTTTACAATTATTGGTTTATTCTACTTATATTCTACGTGTCTAGTCTCTACAGGTTGCTCCATGTGAGTTTAATTTGTATATTATATTAAATAATAATAAATGTTTTTTTATTCACTGTTTATGAAAGGAAAGCACCAAGCACCATGGTTATAAGTAGACCTCGGAAAATTTGATCCGACCTGAAAATAAATCCGAAAGTCGAATGAAAAAATTCGAAACCGATCGACCCGAAAATGACTTAATCCGTAAAATGACCGATCCGATAATAACCCGACCGAAATTAATCTAACCGACAACCAACCCGATCGACCCATTTTGACAGGTTTAATATCATTTTATTATAAAAATCTCAATTTTCAAAAAGTTTAATTTTAATTTCCAAAGATTATCAACATTTTGAGTTTATCCCTTGAACTCAAAACTCAGTACAATATTTCAAAAAACACGCAAAAAAAACATTTAACACTTTTTTTACATTGTAATTTTCTCTTCGAAAAAAGGACGTTGAAATAACCTATTTTCTTCGCATGCAAATCCAAATATATTTAACATCTACACTTACAAAAATGGTACTCTCATAAGTCGAATAAGTTCTTAATTATTCATCTATCGATCAATCATGTAAACTGAGAAGATTTTTAACATATCGTTTTTACCATTGTTATACGAATATTTCTAAAAAATGATGACACAATCCCTATTCTAAAGCGCGCATCTTACAAATCCTTTAAAATATGTTTTTCTCACCTATTTTACTCCCATGACAATGAGAAAATATTTAATGTTATTTTACACATCATAACAACTATATTTGAAAATCGTATGTTATGATTAGGGATGGTGATGGGTCATGTACCCACCTTGTATCCGAGGAGCTAATCCGTTTTTATGGATATGGGGCGAGTCGGATACGAATCTTGTGTTAAAAATACAGATACTGGCACGACTATTTTCAAAAATAATAAAATATGAAAAATAATTTTAAAAATATTTTATAAGTCATGACCCGTCGGGTCAATCCGAACCGATCCCGAACCCGGAGTGACCGACCCAAAAAAACCCGACCCGAAAATGACCCGATCGAAATTGATCCGATCCAAAACCCGATCGACCGACCATTTTCCCAGGTCTAGTTATAAGTATGTCAAGTATTCTTGATGAAAGAATTAAAAATAAATGGTTAATTAGATGATTTGGAATGTTATGATTAAATTGGTTATTGGAAAATTTTAGTTTATTTTGGCAAAATATTTGTAAATGCAAGAATGATAACGCTAAACTCTCATATGAAGAGATATAATAATTCTATAAATTGATAGGAAAAAACCTCAAAGAATAGGTAGAACAATGCTCGTATAAAAAGAGAATAGAATCTTATTCTGTATAAAAATGAAAATGCTATGATAAAAAGAAATTAGGAATAATTGTTTCTAAAAGGTTAATCTTTAGCTCGTCTACAGATAAAAAGCTAACCATATATTTATTCTACAAAGGTCCAACCTTTTGCTCATATTAGCAAAGAAAAAGCCAAATGACTTATAATCTGCTATACAAACTATTATTGAATTTTTTGACTTTTTAAATTTAATAAACATCTACCATACAACAATCGCCTACTCTACCACCACCTAGTCATTTAATAGAAGTTTTAAGTGTGATGTTGGTTTAAGGGATTATGTGATATTATGTCTTCTCTCAAAGGATAGCCTAGTGTAAGTTCTTGACAGTTTTGGACTTTTGGTCATGAAATGAGTTCAAATCCGAGTAATGGGACAATTCTCCTGCATTATTCTAGCGCTTTAATTATTGATTGTTATCATGTTAGATTCTAACTCAGCATCATCTTTTAGGTTTGAAGCATATATGGAAGTTCTTGCTGGGTTTACTGATGAGAAGGATGATGAACAAGCTAATGGATTGCACATATAATACAACATGTTGTATTTGTTGAACATTTAGTGTCTAATAATCCTAAGCTTATAATCACTAAGTACTACTAAAGTATTGGGACAATATGTATTAATTTACGTGGTTCAAAAGGAGTTCACAGGATAGGACAAAACGGATATAAGGAAAACCAAGTCAGCACAAAAAGCCGACTCGGCTTTCCTTGGTATGGACCTTAAGCCGACTCGGCTTTAGGCTCTGGAAAATCTCATTTGTCAAGCAGGAAAAGCAGACTCGGCTTTCCTGGGTTTGGAGCAAAAGCCGACTCGGCTTTTTCTTCTGATATGACCGTTTGGTCACTTCTTGATCCTTGAATTGATTGCATTGGATTTCTTTTCTTAATTCACTCTTATTCAGAGGTTACAAGGGATTAAGAAGGTGAATAATGCTCATGAATGTCATGGATTAATGGCATTGATTTGGATGATCATCAATATGATCATTAAGGTGATTAATTGGGTCATGACCCTTAGGTTATATTCTTGTAGTATAAATAGGGCTTGATGATGAGTGTAATGGCACACCTTTTTTGAAATTCATCTACTCTTATTCTCATTTAATTGTGCTTTGTCAAGAGAGTAATTAACTTTTGATTAAGGCTTCCAATCCTTATAATTTCCAAACACATTGTTGTTAAGTGGTATACTCTAAGTACTAAGAGTATATTGTGTTGTTTGTATCTCGTTGTGAATTTTCAAGGTTCAACCCAAGTACCTTTGTGGGGGAAATATCACAAAAGGAAAGTGATCACACGCCTACAACAAGTATCGGGTTTCCGGGTAACGGTTGTCGTTACAAAGCAATCTTCAAATAATTTAGTTTTGCTATTTGTAATTTCAATTTTCTCATCAACAAAGAGTTAAATACAAATTCCCTTTTGTAATTTGTATTTTGTATTATTAAGCTTTTAATAGTATTTGTTCATAGTAAATTTATATCACATAATCTGAATATGACATGTGGCATATGGACATTTAGATTCATGAAATATACTTCCTCCGTTCTGTTTTACTTGTTACAAATGCATGGGCACACATATTAAGGAAATACTATGCAATTATTAGGAGCATGTGGGGGTTTCTTTTTAGAGATTTTTTTAATGTTATTTGATGAAAAATGAAAAAGAAAAATTGGTTTTTTAGAGTATTGGATTTATTATAAAGATTAAATAATGGTAGGTCTAAAAGTTAATGAGGTATAGAGTAGGATCAAAATAGGAGTAGGTGGAACTTTAAATGATTGGTTTTTTACTAAAAATGGAAATGTAGCAAGTAATATAAAACTTCCCAAAATAGAAAATGTATTGAGTATTATGAAATGGAGGAAGTATATTGTTTTTAGAAGTGAAGTCATGAATATAGGGGGAGATTGGGGTGGCTGACTTGGTCTTGGAAAAGGGATGGAGAAGAAGAGATAATACAGAAAATGAGAGGGAAACAGGAGGGATAAGGGTTTTTTTTGTGTGTTTTTAGTTTTTAGGATCTTTTGTAAATTACAGCCTCAAAGTTTTCTCGTTTTATGAATTACAGCCGCAAAGTTTTTTTTTATGAATTACAGCCACGAACTTTTTAAATTGACCACCATTACGGCCAAGTTACCGGATGAGACCGTTGACCAGCCTTTTTACCGTTGACTTTCCTTTTTTTTCTTTTTTTTTTTTTGTTTTTCCTTTTTTTTAATTTAATTCTTCATCCCCAATCATCTTTCTCTCTCTTCCTCCTTCTTCTTCATCATCTCCATCCTCCATTAATCTTCAAAGTCACCATTAATCTTCAACCCAATTTCTCTCCAAATTCCAAACTCTAAATTTCTTTCCACCATTGATCTCTCTTCATCACTTTCCTTACTTTGTTCTCTTCAAAGACCGAATCAAAGACCCGAATACTCAAAGACCCAATCACCCAAATTTCTCTACAAATCAAACTGAACAAAATAACCCAGATGAAGAATTCAGAAATAATCCTAAATTTAATATAAAGGTGGTATTTTTTAAAGAGAAGGGTGAAGACATTCATATTCCAGCAGGTAGTTTATACTATACAGAATAGTGTTTAGTGGACTCGTATTGGGGCAGTTAGGTCAACATAATGCAATAATCAGATACTTAAAAATTCATTCAAACTGTAATTAATTGTTCAGATGATTAAAAAACGAGATGAGGACTAGTTTGAGCTTCCAAATGGATTCAATTTAAGCCTGTTAGATATGTAGAGAAATTTGGGTAATAATTTTGTTTCACAATTTCTTTTTGAATTCAATTTAAGCCTGTTAGATATGTAGAGAAATGAAAATATAGAAGTGAGATATGTAATTTTAGATCTTAAGGTAAAAAAATTAATTTTTCTGTTTTGTGAATTAATTTTGAGAGCCATTAATTGAAGATCTCACAATAATAGTTTTTGTGAGGAAGATGAATAATGGCTGCTCATTGCAAAGTTTCTGTTCTTATTTGAAGTACTAAAAACCCTTTTCTCTCTCCTCAAAGTTCTTGCTTGAAGTTTCTGTTCTTGACGCCATTAATGGCTGCTCATTGCAAATATTAACAAATTTGGCTACTTTTTGAGACTTGTGAGTGGTGATAGGACTTTCAAAGTTGAAGTTAATGGAGATGAAGAAGATGAATGAATTGATTAAATTTTAACCCAGAAATTTTAACCCAGAAATGAAAAATGAATTTTAACCCAAATTCATTTATTCATACTTATTTTCTAAAAACCCAGAAATTGAATTGTATGATGGAAATTGAATTGGTGTAAAGTGATGAAGAGAGATTAATGGTAGAAAGAAATTTAGGGTTTGGACTTTGGAGAGAAATTGGGTTGAAGATTAATGGTGACTTTGAAGATTAATGGAGGATGAAGAGGATGAAGATGATGGAGAAGAAGGAGGAAGAGAGAGAAAGATGATTGGGAATGAAGAATTAAATTAAAAAAAAGGAAAAACAAAAAAAAAGAAAAAAAAGGAAAAACAAAAAAAAACAAAAAGAAAAGGAAAAACAAAAAAAATGGAAACTCAACGGTAAAAAGGCTGGTCAACGGTCTCATCCGGTAATTTGGCCGTAATGGTGGTCAATTTAAAAAGTTCGTGGCTGTAATTCATAAAAAAAAAACTTTGCGGCTGTAATTCATAAAACGAGAAAACTTTGAGGCTGTAATTCACAAAAGATCCTAGTTTTTATTTACATAATATTATAGCATTTAACCAAAACATGACACTTGGCATTTAAATTAAATGACATAGAGTAATCTCTTACTCTAGGTAACCATTACTAGGAAACTCTTTGGTTGCAAATAGGAGTAAAATATTAGACCTTTGTGGAATAAATGTAAAATTTGTCTTTTATCTGCTGAACAGCTAAAGATTAGCCCTTTAAAAACAACTTTTCAAAGAAATTAAGGGGCTTACTTTGAGAGAAGAGAGGACAAAAGAGAAAGGAGAAAAAAAGAGGCCATATTAGGTACTCATCTGTCCTAATAGGCAGATTGAATCAAAGAAAAGGCAGAGGATTTTTAGAAAATGGTAATAAATAAAGAGAGAGAATAAATTGTATGGACGAAATTAAAAAAGTTAAAATGTATGG
Organism: Amaranthus cruentus; assembly: GCA_019425755.1. Classification (NCBI taxonomy): domain Eukaryota; kingdom Viridiplantae; phylum Streptophyta; class Magnoliopsida; order Caryophyllales; family Amaranthaceae; genus Amaranthus; species Amaranthus cruentus. The sequence continues at coordinate 7,332,225 of CM033464.1, forward strand.
ATGAAATCAAAAGAGTTAAAATGTATGGATGAGATTGAAAGTGGTGGGTCATTGTTTAAAAATAGAAATGATGCAAATTAAGGAACAAATTAAAACGGAAAATACTTCAAATTCAATGGGACAGAAGCTACAAAATTCATTTGAAAAATATAAAAACTACTACATATAACATTAATAACTGTCATAAAAGAACATTAAGTCTTATCATAGTTGAAGTATATATCACTTTTTTAGGAGAATCTTAAATTTAATTCATATATGTACCGTATAATATTTTCTCGATTTCATATTATATGTAACACTAATTTCACTATTAAGTTTTGAAAAGATAATAATTATACAAAACTAATTATGATCATTCTAACAAGATCGAAATAATTCAGTTTTTCTAATTTTTTATCAAATAATTGTGTTAAAAAATATCGAAACATATAGAGTTGTGAGTATTATGATACATAAGAAATTTTTATTTAAGTAACAACAGAGGTTATTATTCTCAATTTTTAAGGATGATTATGGGTCGAATCTGGATCGAGTCCAATTGGATACAAACCTAGACCCATTAATTTTTAGTTTGACCCATACAACATCAAGCAGGACCGTTCCTAACCATAGGCAAACTAGGCATTTGCCCAGTATCTAGGGACCAGAGTTAGGAAGAGCCCTAATATTAGACTATGCTAGTTAATGAAGTAGACACTTAGTTATTTTTCCAATCACTCAATTAAGTTCAGAACCGACCCTCCATAAAGAAGGTCAATTTCTTTCAATTTGTCTAAGGCCCACATAATTCAAGGAACGACACTGGACCCATACTCGGACCTGAACCCTTAGGGTCCGAAAATTGTTAATATGGACCTTGACCTGTCGAGTCTGATGGGTTTAAGGTCCTAAATAGGTCTTAAAGGGGTCTTGATTTAATTATTCATACTTAATTATTTTTGTATTTTAAAGTTTTATTCGTGACTAAAATAGGTTTTCGGCTAGGATACTTGTCTAAATAGAGTCTTAATAGATATAGAAATGAGTTTAGAACAAATTCAAAATTAATTTTGACCTTGTATAATAGGTCGAGTATAGAGTGTGTCTAACAGGTTTAGAACGAGTCTAGCGGGTTTAGGTTTTAATTGGGTCCAGGAGAAAGTCTTTGCATTTGGTTTGAGTTGGGTCTGGATCTGAAGACATAGCATGGACCCAACCCTTTTTTGGACCAGTTGGGTCTCAAAAATTTAGACGCTGACTCAAAAAATAAGAGTCGTTCTTGAGCGGATTCAATAGGGTCTTGAACCCATGATCATTGTTAATCCCAAACGTGTATAAAATTCAAATTTAATCTTTATTTAATTAAAAAACATAAAATCATAGATTGGCCTTGTGATATAAAGCATTTTTTATTCTTTGTAATACAAATTTGATTCTTATTATTTATTGGTTAAATTAATTTTCTCTTCCATTTAAGAATTGTGTAGCCTACCTCAAATCAAAATAAAAAAAATTCAATATAAAATTGATTATTTTAATTGTTATAAATATAATTACCTTGATTTAATTCCTGCAAGGATCTAGACAAATAGACATATCCATCAATAGATATAAAGTTGTCACTTGAAAAAGAGGTGGGGAATACATCCATGAGCTAGGGACCTGTTTGCTATAATGTCTTGCTTTCAGACCTGTGTAAGGGGCCGAGAGCCTATTCGGGATTAGAATTTGAACCTTAAATATACACTTGTATTTAAATAGATTTTTTTTCTCCACAAATTCTTACTTAAAACCGTCTTTTGTAAAGACAACTCTCAAAAGCCCAGTCTAATTCTAATTATATATCACAAATTCTTACTTGAGACCGTATTTTGTAAAGACGACTCTCAAAAGCCCAATCCAATTCTAAATATATATTGTTACAACTCTAAATATAGATTTGGGCTAGACTGTTGAGAGTTGTCTTTACAAAAGACGACCTCTCAAAAGAGCACTTGTATATCATAAATATAGATTTAGGCTGGACTTTTAAGAGTCGTCTTTACAAAAGACGGTCTCTCAAGAGAGCACCTATTTTTTATTTACCTAAATAGAGTGGGTTAATAACAGGCCGCTTTATACGTGTTATAACAGGCCTTTTTAATTGTTTTAATTTATGAGAAAGTATTGTATGGAACCATCTCATTGTGAGACGGCTCCATACTACGGTCTTATACAAGCAACCCAAATTTTAACTTACATTGTAATTAACTAAATAAAAATAGTTTTTTCATTAAAATTTAAGAAATTTTAAACAGTTTTTTCATAATAAGACCGTCAATTTGGGCCGGCTTAATTCGCGCGTGTAACAACTTGGGCATTTTTTCATTTTCTGACATTTTTCAATTTTGACCTGAAATGTATCAATTTTGACCTTAAGGTTATCAATTTTCAAAATTAATACCTTTAATGTTTAAATTAATAAATTATATGACATTTTTTGTTTGAGTTGAATTATATGACAATTTATACAACTTGACATGTTTATTTCGATGAAATTTCGAAATAATAAAATTATAAATAGGGTACATCCTGTTAGAGCCAATTTTGTTCATAATAAGGCTCGGCCCAACCTAGAAAGTTTTATTTTATCATGAGTCAGACTCCTATCCTGTCCATTGAAAAACTCTATTTGCTTCTTTGATTTCTTCTAAGCTGTCTTCTCTCTTGAAGACACCTATTAGTAGAGGTGTTCATTCGGATTCACTACAACTTAATTTGCTTCTAGTGGAATATATTTAGCAACATTTAATTTAAATGTCACTGCATCCATTTTCTAATGGTATATATAGTGGATTTGGTGGTATCTATTAGACACTTTAGTTGCATAATAAAAAATTATACTTAAGTTTTTCGCGAGATTTAGTAACATTTCTCCTAAGGGGTCGCTTGGATTGAGGGTAAATATTTAAGGGATAATAAAAGTCAAAGTAGGAATTTAAGGTTAGTTAGGTAGGTGATTAAAGGAATTTGATTGTTGGAGAAATGGAAGAATGAATTAGAAGGTAATGAAAAAATAGAGAAAATAGCAATAAGTTCCCTTATTTTGGGGTATAAATTTACCCTAGGGGGAGGTGGGGGAATTCTTTACCTCCAAATGAGTGAAATCAAACTCTTTTTCTATTCATCATTTTTAATCTACTCCTATTCTACCTCTATCACAATTATTTCAATAACTTCATTTGCATATCTAATTACCTTTGTTACATTAGTTTGACTTTTTTTACTACCTTAAATATTTACTCTCAATCCAAGCGACCCCTAAATGTTACTATAGACTATAGTATCAATTACATATGCCACTAATGGCCAAATAAAGCATCATTAAATCACTTTATATTGGAACTTAAAATAATAATAACCAACCATTATTACACAAAATTACAAATCAGTGGCATTTTTTAATGCCACTAACTCCATTGTTGCGAAAAATTAAATTTGTTGTAGTCATCATTGTGTCGGTTTTTGGTCAAGTGTTTCAGATCGATTCAAAGTCGTGTCCATGCTGCTTTTTACATTATTATAAAATTATTTTTGACGTCGGTTACATAATTAAACAAATCTCAAGTCATTGGAGATGTTTTGAATACCTAGCTCTAGAAACTACATTTTTTGTCCTTTATTTTCTCGACCTCTTTTTTAATTGTTACAAAATTACTCATTGTATGGTTTGGGATGACACAAGGGTAAACTATTGACAAAAAATTATGAATAGTACTAATTTTATCTTATTATATTGTAAGGTTAATATAAAATTAGATGTACCATTAAATTTATAGGAAGTGTGGTTTTATGGAGCACATATAACACAGACATGAAGTTAATCTAAGGGGAATTTAAGGTGGGCATACTCATAAGTGGGGATGAATTTAAATAAATATCCATGTGTTACTGTGTAGGCGTAAATATGCAAATTTCCGCACGATAGGTGGTGAATAGGTGGTTGGTATGCAAATTTAAGTGGGTATGAATACGAAAAAAACATATCAAACTTGCTCGCGCATTTTACCTTCTCAATTATGGATAGATTTAGCTTATTAACTTCATGAAAGGAAAATTAGGTTATGCATCAATGTCCACATCGTCATTGATCATTTCTATTATAATACTCCCTCTTATTTATAGAGAACGGGACATTTATTTTTTCACACTATCCAATGCATTTATTTAATACTTAATATCTTTTATTATACATAACGAAATATTATAAAAGGTGAATATTAATAATCTTTGCATTGAGACGAATCAAACAAGAGCTCACTTGACTATGTTTTAATCTATAGATTAAGAATAAAATACAATTTAAGAGTAATGAATGAATAGTGTCAAAAAATAAATATCTCATTCTATATGAATAGGAGGGAGTATTACATTTTATTACCAAAATTAATGCCTTTAATCTTAGTGGAGTTAGTGGGGTTTAAATTCAAATTACGAATAACCTTATTCTTGTCAGTGATAATAAAGAAATTAAATAAAATTGCTTTTTCACGTTAGTGGTAGCACAAGAACAAAACAAAATAGCATGGAAAAACAAGAGTAAATCCAAGAATTGATTAAGTTAAAAGGAAGAGCAACATAAATATAGTGAATGTTACCATTGTTGGGTTGCACTTATAATGTAATGTAATGTGGGTTTCATATGTTGTGCTTTATGGTGACGGTGTCATAAATTGTAGGGTTAAATAAGGGTCACTTATTATTTTAAGTCTTATCCCAATTTGTGAGTGGTTACAAGTTAAAACAGCTATTATACCCTGCCCACCAGTATGACAATTATATTTAAAAGAATTTGCAGAAATACATGAGTGCATCACAATTGACAAGTAATTGCCAGCTTCCAAATGTTCGTTTTTGTTGTGTTTCTTGCCATGTTTTTATGTTTTGTTTTGTTTGAAGTTCAAGCTAATCTAGTTGGAGACATGAATTGATGTGCTCGTATTTGTTAGAAATATGACTTTAATTTTATAAATCAAACATATAAAATAAAGTTACAAGTTTGTAGTAGAAAACCAAATTATATATGACAAGTTCAAACTTTTGCTTAACTTACACCAAATGCAATCTTGATCATCGGGAATCACCATATATCGATCATAGTAACAAGAAGATTTTGTTGGATCTTGATATCAATTCTAGGCGAGATGCTCTTTCCTATAACATCATTTCCTCCCTACTACGATGCTTGGGAATAAACCAGAAATATGTTCTGAGATATAAAGAATTACACTAACTTCCGAGCACACGGAAACTAGAATGATGTAAGAGAAACTTAAGTGGAAGAAGATAAGAAAATTACAAACGAGGATTGCAAGTCCTCGATGTAAAATGCTAGAGAAGAAAAGAAATCAGAAAATGCATGTGTAAAACAACACACAAGCCTTCTACATTTATAGAATAGCTCACACCGGTTCATGAAGCAACATATCACTTCATGAAACACGAGGTCGATTCACGAACCAAAGTCGCTTTTCACTCAACCTTTACATCCCAAAGAACATGGCTAAGAATAACCATAATAACCATTGTTGGTTATAAATTAACCAACAAAACAAAACAGAGCAAGAAACAAGACGAATCCGCACGAAGAACAGGGATGCGCGGGCCGCCTAATTCTCCGCGGGGTGCGGACTCACTACAACAAGTTTAATCTTTAGTGACATATATTTAGTGGCATATGATTAAAATGCCACTAAATCAAAGTTTTAGTGGCATATATAGTGACATTTATTTTTTTGTCACTAAATGCTTAAAAAGTAAAGAATAAAATCAATAACCTTTAAGGCCTTAAGAAAATCAAGAAATAGATTATACCCTTATTTTTTAATATTCCAAAAATTTTCTAAGATAAAAGAAAATTTCCAGAAATTAGATAAAAGAAAAAAAAATCATTTTCTAAGAAAACCTATTGTTCAATGTTCATTGTCTCCTCAAAAACAAATTTTAGAATCTGCTCCCATTACCCTCATCTTCTACTTTCACATGCATAGTATTGCTACTCGTTCTCTCTCATCAATTACATTGGTACTAATCTTCATCTTCAGAAATCTGATGAAAGTAATTAAATTTCAGAAAACCTAACCCGTTCTCTCCCATCATCTACTCAAATCAAATTTTGTGTCTTCTTTTCTGATTGCTTGTGTTCGCATTTTCAGATTCCGTTCAAAATTATTTTGACCGACATTTTGTATATTAAAACTTTCGTTCTCATAGCGTATGGCTGCTGTTTTTTGACCAATATTTTGTATATTCTTCACTCAAATTCGATTATTTGTATATGATTATCTGATTACTTGCTCTCATCTTTTACAAGATCGGTTTAGCTATTTTCGACTTCAGATCAGTGATTATCTGAGAGCTGACTGTTTTTCAGCATAGATTATTTGTACCTGAGATTCACAGTTAGTACGAGGAAGGTAAAAATTTCAGTACTCAATTTAATTTCTTATTTCTGATTATTAAAAATTTACTTGTTGGATTGGAAATTGTGATTGAATGTTGAGGACACAGCACAAATTAGAGAAAACTATGTACAACAGTAAAATTTTAGTGTCTGACTATGTCTGTTTTGTACGTTTGGTATTGTCTGTGTCTGTTGTTGCATTATAGTTATGATGCTTTTGCTCATGAGAGTTGTATATGAACAAGCTATAAGAAAACGAGAAAGTAATTGCTCAGTATACTAGTGGATGGTAACCTGTTTGTAAGTATGAAGTCAGGGCTAGGAAGTTTTTTCTTTTCCAAATTACACTATGATATTGGTACAATTGAAGTTTTCCAAATTACACTAGGGTTGAGCACAAATTAGAGAAAAATATGTACAAGATGCCTTTTACATTCACCAGCATTCTTTTTCTGGCATTTCTGGCATTAGCTATTGCATTCTTTATGTTTCTATTAATTAAGGTTAATTCCTCGATTGTTTTGTCAATTTTGTTTGACATTTTATAAGGCAGAGGTTACAACTATTTGATATACTTTACGTTGCTGGCTGGTTTGCCTCATCAATAAGCCAGGTTCGTTCATTTGTTCTATCATTGCTTTTGTAATTCAAGTTGTATTAAATATGAAAGTTTGGTTTAAGCTGTGATTTTAATAATCTGATTCTTGGATGAAAGGGTACATCTGCATGGATGCTTGACTTGGGTAGATTTATGTTAGGCGTTTCTATGGTTGTTACAGGCTATGCTGTGCGTATCAAGTCTCGGTTTTACGATTGATACAAATCATAAATTATAAATATATTTATTCTTCTCTACACTGTGTTAGATACCGGTATACCTAGCAGAATTTACACCCAAAAATCATCGTGGAGCATTCGTAATCCTGCATACGGTATATGAATTATAGTTATTAAAATAAAAATATACGATTCAAATAAGTATTCCTACTTCGGCTTTGATTGTTTAACCTGGGAGTATTATTATATTTCAGTTAGTGTTAACAGTTGGAGCATCAGCAGCATTTCTGATTCCTGGCGCACTTTTGCTCTAATTGGTATATCTTTTGTTTCTTGATGTACCTTGTTTTCATTTGCCCGGTCTCAAAATCTCTGTTTGAACATTGTATTCCAGGAATTATTCCAAGTCTTATACAATTTGTTGGTTTATTCTTCATTCTAGAATCCCTAGATGGCTGGTAATGCATGTTTAAATCATTTCCTTACTTGGTTGCTAATCATTCTACATTTCTTCCATCTCCAATTGTTATATAAACAGATTATTGCATTTATAATGAATGATTGAAGTCTAGTTTTATGGTTGCCCAAATGATCTCACTAATATTGACTTGATGGGTTATTTTTAGGATCATTGTCTTTGTATGTGGTGAATGACTTAAACTAACCATCAGTGTTTTACTTTATACTAACGATATATATTTATATCAATGTAGGTGTTGATTGCAACCCAAGTTGGTGTCTACTTTTTGTGGTTTAGTTTATTTTTAATTTTTTTCTCTCATTTTTGCCTTCATTTTTGTTGATTGAATATTCTTGGCAGCAAATGTGTTAGTTAAGCTAAAAATGAAGCTTTTGTTAACCTGTTATTTGCATTTGAAGTTGAATAGCAATTGAAAGTTTATTAATCTTTAAAAGTTTTGGTTGGTGATAGTGATTGATTCTTCACAAGATTCCAACTTGGTAAGAAAGATTTTCCCTTTCTAGATTTTGCTTCGTTTTTTCAGTGACAAATGTGTTTTTCATTTTTGTGCCTTTCTTCACACATGGATTTTCGATCATGAATTACTTCCTATATACATGCGCAATTATTAAGATTTCTTGTATTTTAATTACTTATGATTTTCTATTATTTTTCAATTGAGTAAGATGCTAATAATAATGTGTTTATTTTTCAAACATATGCAGTTGTCTATTTTTCAAACCTTGTAAGGGATGCAGAAGTAGACAATCTTTCTTGCTCAAGTTTCAGAGACTAAAGATGCTGGGATTACACAATATCAATCTATTAGTTTCGATTTTTTTTGAATATATGCAATTCTTTTTGACAATGTAATTAGATATTACAAGTTTTTATGGTGAACCTTAATGTAATTGTTATATGCATCTTAATAAAAAAAATATTTTGCCTCAATTAGTTATAAGTCCAATTAAAGCATGACCAAACATGTCATTGGAAGAAAAGAGGGGCAACAAATTTTGTTTGGAAAAAAGGCTTTAGTGGCATTTTTTGATAGTTATAGTGGCATAAACTCAAATGCCACTATTAGCTTTTGCGACATAGGATCTAGCGGCATTAGTCTAAATGTCGCGACAGCATTTAGTGGCATCTACAAATACCACTAAATCCTAAAATATATGCCACTAAAGCCTAGGTTTGTTGTAGTGACTTGCTTCTGACAGACTCCGCATGCCGCGTAAAACTCCGCGGGGTGCACAGTCTGTTCTGTCCCATTTTTTCCTTTCTTTTAAATACACACTTTGGTATATTCTTAATTAATTTAATTAAATTATTTATTTAATATAATTAATTAAACATTTCCAATTACCATTATATACTCTAAATTCCAACAATCCTCCCCATTTAGAGTATATAATCCTTTTCTTCTTTTGCAATCCATAATCTCCAACCCATTTCATGCATCAATGCCAATGTCCTTCCGAATTGAATTGACACCTAGTACCACGCATCTTTACAATTGATCATATCCCCTAATGTCCTTTCGGATTGAATTAAGCAGATATATCCAACCAATTGAAGGAGTAGTACACACAAAATAATTCATTAATCTTAAATCCTTGACACGTTAAAGGCTGTGTGTCCATATCTATTCATAAGTTCTTTGAAATCATAAGTATGCCCCTTGATTTCGTTGAGGCGGCCAAACCCCGAACTTATATAGGTAGCTTCTCCTGGTTTATCATGCTTTCGTGGATAAAGAAATCAATCTAGAGATCTTCATAACTCTAGAAAATGGAGACCTCGAGGGACTACTCTACTACCTCATTTGTCAACATCACGAATAAAGCAACTTAGTATCACTTAAGTGTTGCTTACCAACATCTGATGAGCGATCAATCCACATTGAATACAAGACTAGATGTTTCTCCTAGCGTCGAATTGGGTTTCACTCATGGTGTTGAAGAATGGGCATGTAACAATTTCATTAAACCATGAAATACCTAGACATTAGTAAGAATACTTTGTCTAACTTTGAATGTTCACATAGTCAAGAATTGTGATCCCTTCTTTGATAGGCCCTAATTTTCGGCTTTGCCTCAATTAGATGTCATAGCATTATCAAAGTTACACTCGACTATCAATACTTTATACAAGCCACTTGTCAATCAAACTAGATTGTTTTTGTGCACAACGTTGGCTTAAACATCACAAAGATGAGTATTTTTAAACTATACATTTTACATATTTGTCTAAATCTTGACAAATAACATTAATATCATAGTAGAATAAGTTAAAACTATGTTTGTTCTTGGGTGATCAAAACTTGGTACCTCCCCCACAAACACATATTTTGATCAATATAGAGAATGGCCAATTCTGTTGAGATTTACAGCATGTAGGACATTATCCAAGGCTTAGGACAATGTACAAACACATAAACTAAGCAAGAACATAACAACGGAACCAAAACAAGGGTGCTCGGACACATGCTCGTTCGAGCACTTCTTTGCTCGTTCGAGCACTGGCTCGTGGGTGGGTCAGAATGCTTCTGATCTTTCTGTTTGATGTTTTTGGGGTTTGCTCGTTCGAGCACTATCGAATTTTCGAGGCAGAAACTTTCTGGAAGTTGTTTTATGAACTGCTCGTTCGAGCACTTATAGTGCTCGTTCGAGCACCTTAGAACAATGTGTTTGTTCATGAAATGAAGGTACGTTTCATGGAACAAAATGTTGTTATGAACGGATGTTTTACATCATTAATGTCTGGTAACCATCAGATGTTGTTTGGATGGATCCATGTGACACTCCAACTCTATAAATAAGAGTAAGTGCATGGATACCAAATAACTTCTTACTTGAATCAAATTTCTGTCATCTTTCTCTCATTTCTCTTGATTCATAAAGGAGAGTAATTAACTTCTTTATTGTTTTCTGATTTCATTTTCTACATAAACATATTGTTGTTTAGTTCAATCGATTTGTACTAGTCGGTTGATGTGATTGATTGTATCTCATTGTGAATTTCCGGTCTCATAACCCAAGTACCTTTGTGGGGGTAATATCACAAAAGGAAAGCTTGTAGACGCCTTCAATCTATATCAAGATTTCTGATGACATTTTGTTGGAAACTTATCTTCTCTACGGTGTTTCTTTTAGTTCGTGATTCATACAAGGAAGGAGTTCGGTGCCATACACAAAGGAGATACTACATATATTATATTGTATTGTAGTTTTATTTTCGCATTATAACTTTTATAACAAATTCACTAAGGATCAAACTCATACTTGAGTACCTCTTCAAACTTGAAGAACTTCCACTATAAAATTAATTGAATCCATGGTACAACATAAACATTTTGGACAATTCAAATAATTTCCTTATAAAGGAACTTTAAGTTGTAAGTAAAACTTTACTTGACAACTATAAAACAATTTGAATCTTGTATAAATCAAAATTACATCCAATTTTATGATTATCCCAAATATTTAGGAAATAATCACAATTAGACGACATGAGGGAAAAATTGAACTTAATCTAAAGTATAATAAAATACTTATTTCTTAATCCTTTTGACCTTTTATGTTAAAAATCCATTTAACATTTACCTCCCCATTCCCTTTATAGAAGGAATATGATATATTATTATGTCAACTTTACTTATACAATTCCAAAAAAAATATTATAATTTATAAAAATATATAATATAAGATACCATATGAAAATACAAACGATTATCTAACCATTCTATTTTCGGTAAACTTATTGAAATAAATTCAATAATAAATTATCATACTAAGTATAATACCACTTAATAATTAAATTATTTATTTGATATAATTAATTAAACATTTCTAATTACCATTAAATACTCTAAATTCCAACAGTATTAAACCCACTTGTGCGCTTCTGTTTTGTGTCGTTTTCGTTTAGGGTTTTAAACCCACTTGTGTTTAGGGCTTCTATTATGTCCTAGGCTATATAAATGAGACTTAAAACATTATCAGAAGTAAGTAGAGAGTCTAATACACAAGAGAAAAAGCTTGGGTTTGAGAACCAAAAGAGTCTTCTTCTTCTTCGTGTTAGTTTAAGGGTGAACTCCATAGTTGAATGGATTCACTAACTTGAGAGGTTGTTCTCAAGTGTGTAATTTGAGTCATTAGTGTAATGTTGATTATATTAACAATAAGATACTTTATTTGAGGGGGAGGTATCCTTTGATACCTCATAAACACTTGTTTATTGTTGTTTGTTGCATCTCTTGTTTATACTCTGTTTTTGAATCATCTTCCACATTGTTTCTCTACCATTGTTGGGTCCTAGACCTTCTCTTTCACCTATCCTAGTGGATATCAAACCGAAGCTAAGGGTGTCCTCATCTTCCCTTTTGTGGATCCTACATTCTACCATAGTCTTGTAGGTTTATTACATTATCTACTTTTACTCAACTCGATATCTCATGTTGTTCAACGTCTTTTTGTGCGTAAATCAGTGTATTCTCATGTGCATGCTCTTCGCCACATACTTAGACAGGGGTGTATCTATTCATGGGCACCCCTGGCATGTGCCCCGTGAGAAATTTATAAAAATCGGAATTTAAAGGGGAAGGGAATCACGCGACATTTACCTCTTTTTCTGCATGATAAAACACTATAATTTTAGGCTTAGTGTGATCTCAAACTTACCTGCTAAACAGTTCACCAACTCACAAAAGACTACTCCCAGGCAACCCACCCTACCAAAACCCACTCACCTAATAAGCATCTCCTTCATGTCACTAGAACTCTCCAGTCCATTCCAAATATAATGTTTTTTACAACTTTCAAAACATAGTGATGAGCCGTCAGAAAATTTTTTGGTTACATTGTAACCAAATACCATAGATCATTTCTATCCAGCATATAATAATTAGCTTTACTTTTTATGTCTTATTTCAGTTTACGTTTGCCATAATCTTGACTTCCTTCTCCCAAGACCTAGCTTGCCATGGATTATCAAGGAAATTGAAGACTTCCTCTCGAACTTTTTTGGCATTGAAACACTCAAAGAGAAGGTGATGGGTGGACTCAAATCCCCCTTCGCATGAGGTACAATCCAAACCACAATATTTCTATGCATCTGTTTATACGGTCTTTCGTGGACAATTTATTCTAACACTACAACATAATTTGCTTTTAGTGGGATATACTTAGCGATATTTAATTTAAATGTCGTTATTTTAAAATTAAAGTGTCGCTAAATCACTTTAATTTTAACACTACAACTACAAGTAAAAAAGTGTCGCTAAATCACATTATAATGCAAGTTAAAATAATATTGCAAGTAAAAAG